>JASCZW010014611.1:0-22477 GCA_034211315.2 Aedes japonicus
CTGGATCCCCCCCCCCCCCGCTCTGCCCGCTACCTGCCTGCCCGTCACCAGCTCCGCCGCCGCCGCCCCGCCCGCCCACTCCGCCCGCTACCAGCCCGCCTGATACACATTGACATTTCGCTGCCTGCCCCACACCACAGCCACATTTCCCGCCATGGCTCACATTGACTCCACACCGCCACATATTACACACAGCCACCACCCGATCACCCACATTTTCTCCGCCCCGCTACACCCGCCCGCTACATGCCCATGCTCACCACACACATTCACATTTCATTACATTACATCATTATCTACATATTCCATATTCCACTCCACACACATTCACATTACTCACCTTCCCCCTGCCTGCCTTTTCTCGCCCATATCTCACCACACACCACATGCTCACATGACACATTTCACACATTACCATACCACACATTAATACATTACTCACACATTACACCATATCTTCCAGATCGATCCAGGACGACCAGGGCGGACGCGAAACATTGGACAAATCTCGGTCCAAGATATTGGCATTTAACTCAACGTCCTTGATGACCTTGTTCTGCAGTTAAAGATTGACAATACCCGCCCGCCGCTTGCTTTGAGGCTTGCGATGTGTCGACATGGTTTCTCTGTACTTTTTCAAAAAGCGCCACACGGTATTTTGGGCGAAAATCCAACACTTTAGCATGTTTTGGCCCAGACCACAATTATTTTTCTTCTGTCTTCTTCCATTTTGTTTTTCTCTGAAACACGTTGGAACTGCACCGCGAAAAAAAAACTCCTGATGTTGTTATTGTCATTGGCAACACATAATATTTCATAGTTACCAATCCTACCGCTGTAAGAATCAAAATTGTTCTCCTCATAATTGGCACAATATTATATGAATTATCACAGTTAAATTTAGTCGTATTATTACACACAAGAAGAAAAATGATTGCACTAATGAATTTAGGTAGTTCAGAATACAAATAAACCCCCGGCTTTATATATGAAGTGCTGATCAAATGAGCGGGGGTCAGAATATCCCAAATATTTATTCATTAGACTGCTACAACTGGTTACAAATATATTAAGTTTTAAAGTAATCTCAACAATAACCTTCTGGGTTGGTATTCTTCAGCAACATCGATATTTTATTTGAGATCCTTAATGGTTACTATTTCAAAGTTCATCGAACTACAATTCTATATCAGAAATAAGCATCAGGAAGAAACACCTGAGTTTTGATTCTTTATCCCCCATACCAGCGTAGACACAACATTCTCGAGTG
Source organism: Aedes japonicus (assembly GCA_034211315.2). Lineage (NCBI taxonomy): Eukaryota > Metazoa > Arthropoda > Insecta > Diptera > Culicidae > Aedes > Aedes japonicus. The sequence continues at coordinate 1,271 of JASCZW010014611.1, forward strand.
ATGTTCTGATGAATATCGGAATAGGGAAAGAGCCTGATCACATGTTAAACTTGTTAATCATCGTTAAATTCTCATTCTTACCATATAAAAACCATGGATACCAAGGGATCATCTCCATTCAGTAAACTGGATGCATAATAGGGTGGTTCACAACTGTTTCAACTACCTGGAACTCTGCAATCTACTCGATTGCTCAACGTTTACTTTTGCCAACAACATGGAGGATATTTTATCCACGAAGAAAATATGTACCTGATTCAATCCGAGAGACAATTGGAAGATTTGAACCACCCTGCTGCACACGCACCCATCCAATCCACGAGGGTGCTCCACTACTGCAGCAGCCAAGAGCGACGGCAGCGACCACGGTGCAGCTCTTCCTCGTTAGACTCATTGAGTATTCTCAAAAGGATTCAGAAGCTGTAAGGTATTTTATCAACTATGAAAATATTTATGCTAGAACATTTTAATGATTTACTCGTATGTGCTTCCTTTAATACTGCTGATGCTGTTTCACACACCTACACTGGAGGAGCGCAATTGCACTTGGGTGGTGGGAGGGGTAGGAGGATGTGCCGCCCGTTTCTCATCCGAGAATTCCTTATTGCAACACAAATTAGTGTGCTTTTGCTATCATTTCCCCCGCCCGGTGGCTTTTACCTCTGGAGATTGTCGTTCTTGTTCTAGCCTTCCGCCCGAAGGCCAAACCGGGGAACCCAAAGAGAGCAGCATTCTTGAACGCTCAGACGACGGCCGTATTCGCCGTCGTTTTGTCTGCACTCGGGTATTGCAGTAACAAAATAATTATATTTTCTCAAGTATTTATATATCATTATTTGGGAATGTTTAATGAATTTAAATGGCACCAAGATGCAGCCGCTGTGCTGTGCCAGAACCGAGCGGAGAATTCTGCATACGAGGACGTCTTGCTTCCTTCTGTTTTCGTATGGGAAAGAATGACGCCGGAGTGCAGCTTCAGCATCGGAGACTGGAAAGAGAGCGATGTGTTTGCTTTTCCGAGAGATAGTGAGGGAACAAGCTGTTTGTTTCTGCGGGAAGAAATTTCATCTGCGTGTTTTGGCTTACAACACTGTTAATGATAAGGTTCTATATATAAAAAGCAAAGCGGGGGGTGTTTATGTGGGAAAAGTACTTTCCGTTTATCTAAGTTGTGATGACGGTAAAAATGGAGTGCCACAAAAGCATGGAAAACAATGTTTTAATGCATTTTAATTATATAACAAATCTGTCATATTATGTAAACCAAATGTGTAGGTTTGTTGAATACAAAGAGTTGTCTCCATTGCGCAGTTGATGATGATGATCATCAACCCACCACATACTCTTACAGAGGTTTGAGCTAGATGATTTATATTTATGATAATTTAATATTGAGCAATCATTTGATCAGATCAACAAACAAAAACCGATCAGATTACATATTCAGATATAAGCTTCTGGGTCTTTTTCCATCACTATACAGCAAAGTTATAAATCAAAAAATGCAGTTGGTTTCAACTTCAAATTTTCGTAAGCTCAGTCTAGTGATCAAAAAGTCCGGCAAAATCCAGGACATTGCCAGTCCAAAAGCTTTTTCAAGACGATTTCTGTCAATCAACCAGACGGCTCGCTACTGGTTCAAATGATCCCTCAAACACCATAAGCTTTCAATTAGTAAAAATAGAAATACAAAACAGTCATCACTTACTTAGTTGTGCTGGTCCAACGTCTTATTAGGACCGCATCTGCATCACGATATTTCTCCACAAAACTCGGTTAAGGGCTGCTTGTCTCCACTTCCTCTAAAGTCCCACACTTCCAAAGTCTTACTCCAATTGGTTTAACCACTCAGCTCGCTGCGCTCCTCTGCATCTTGTACCGGTCGGATTCGAGGCAAATACCACTTTGGCGGGGCTGTTGTCCGACATTCTTGCAACATGTCCCGCCTATTGTACCCTTCCAGCTTTAGCGACTTTCTGGATACTCTGTTCGCCATAGAGATGCACCAGCTCGTGATTCATCCTTCTCTTCTATACACCGTTTTCACAGACACCGCCGAAGATGATCCTAAGCACGCGTCATTTGAAATCTCCAACTGCTTGATGGTCCTCTTCGAGCATTGTCTGCCGTCTCATGCCCGTTGAGAACTGCGCGTCTTATCAGCGTTCTGTACATAGTACACTTTGTACATGGGTGAAGTTTACCAGACCTCAAGGTCTTGTGAAGTCCATAGAAGGAATGACTTCCGGTAACAATGCGTCTCCGATTTTTTCTCACTGCGGTTGTTATCCGGCGTGACCAATGATCCGAGGTACACAAACTCAACAACCACCTCGAACAAATCTCCATCGACGCATTCACCATCAATCCAACCTTTTCCGCTTTACGTTTCAGCTTACTGATCAGCTACCACCACGTTCTGCCGACAATGTGCACTAGGCTGATGCAAATTTCAAAATTTTTACTCCCCTAAGCTTAATCAACGCCAATTCGGGTTTTGATAGTCCCCGAAAATTTGAACACATTCCTGGTTTTAATTTGGCTTATACACACGCCATTCAAAGCCTGTATGGAACTAGTATGGAGAATCTCAAACTTATCTTTCAGATCCCCAACATCTTGATATTATGTCCTTAAACCAAACCCTAATTAAGATTCATATAGTGTAAGTTGCCAACCATCAAAATGCCGAAGATACCTCGACATGTAAATTTTATATAAAATAGTTATTCAACAAATAAAATAATAAGAAATAAACATATAATATACATATAAAATATATAAATATAAAAAAAATAAAATATGTAATATAATAAATATAAAATAATGTATAAAATATATGAAAATAAAATAAATAAAATACATAAATTATATAAAATAATAAGATAACAAAAATAAGATCAAAACATCATTCCTAAAGTTTGTAATTTATGTTTTATTGAATAACTATTTTTGTATAAAATTTACATGTCAGGTATCTCGGCATTTTGATAGTTGACAACTTACACTATATGAATCTATATAAGATTTAAGGATATAATATTAAGATGTTGGGGATCTGGAAATGCATGTTTGGTTACTTCATACTAATACCCATACAGGCTTTGAATAGCGTGTGCAAAGCCAAATTAAAACCAAATGTTTCAGAATTTTGGGGACTATCATGACCCAAATTGGCGTCGATTAAGCTTAGGAGTAAAAAAGGCGGGGGGTAACGGGGGTTTGAGCGGAGGGGCTCAAACAAATGAAACTCAAATTTTTATTATAATCGAAAAGCCCCGTGTGATGGTTCGAGAACTAATCAAGCATATGGAACCCAATTTTGCATGTGGAGGGTTTTGAAGCAATCATTGTATGGTGGTTTGAGAAACCACCCCCTCTGGAAGGGAGGGCTCCCATACAATTGAAACACAAATTTCTACCAAAAATGAGAATTATCCTGGATACTTAAACACAAGACGTGTATTTCTCGGGTAAGAAGCATGTTTTGATAGTTTGAACCCCTGCTTATTCAAGAAAAAAAAACTCATTCTGGAAAAAAAACCATATAAGTGCCAATTACATTAAATTTTCCTTCATTTAGTTGCAAGCGTGGCAGCGCACGCACCGGGTTCAGCTAGTGTAAAATAAAAATATGAGCAAGCCGGTAAACTATAGTAGAATATATATCCGTAACTTAGCTGGTCATCGAAAGACTTCCGCTGTTTCAGCTCCGATAAAATTAACATCTATTAAGAATTTGTTTTCATAGTTATAGTCAAATAACCTAATAAGCGTAGGTATAATATATATCTGTTATCCACTGGTTTGTAACTGAAAAAAGTCTTGGAAAAGCTGAAAACAGCAACCAATTAGGAGAAATAAATTTTATATAAACATGAATAATGCCAAAAACGTAGATTAAGTAAAACCAGGTTAAAAAAGTCCGATAACTCTAATTGGTCTGGATCTATAAATGATAATGGGAAACAGGAAAGCAATGATCATAAATTATATAGTTTTGGTGAATAAGGGTAATACTTTTCGAGTAGAATTTGTCGTACATAATGCTTCCTACATTTTTTTTTCAGTGAAAATGGCATAGAATATAGATATAATAGCGAAGGGATGTTAAAGTATAAAATGATAATACCAATTTTAATTGTATTCACATACCTACAGATTGTGATCCTGCTGCAATTGTAAACGGGTTCGCTCATGCACTACTATCCTTAGATAAATTATCATAACCACCGAAAAAACAATGTATATTTAAAATTATTTAAAAATACTTAGGAGTTTCTTGGATGACCTGAAATTACAAATAATAGTATATCTACCATATCGATGTGCTGCTGCTATAGTGGAAAAAAAATGATGTGATATAACCACATTGGAACTGACTCTTAGCTTCGGGTCCTGGAGTCCCTACTGAGCCCTTGCGGCACGTCAAGCCAGCCAGTTCAGCTGCAAGGGGCTATATAAAATATATTATAAAAATATATTATATAATATATATAAATAATAATTTATATACAATATATATATATATATATATATATATATATATATATATATATATATATATATATATATATATATATATATATATATATATATATATATATATATATATATATATATATAATATATAAAATATATTAAATAATAAGAACATCAAAAAAGAAGAATAAAACATCAAACCTGAAGTTTGTATTTTATGTTTTATTGAACAACAATTTTTGTATAAAATTTAAATGTTAGAGTATCTTCGGCATTTTGATAGTTGACAACTTACACTGTACAAATCTATATTAGGTATGGTTTAAGGACATAATATCAAGTTTGAGATTCTTCATACTAATTTCCATACAAACTTTGAATAGCGTGTGCAACGCTAAATTAAAACCAAATGTGTTCAAATTTTTTGGGGACTATCAGGACCCAAATTGGCGTCGATTAAGCTTAGGGAAGCAAACATTTCGAAATTTGCATCAGCCTAGTGCTCCATTACAATATTTTCTATTGTGATGTGTCCAACTCAATGGGTAAATTGAACTGAAAGTGAGTTTGAAAGAAGGGGAACTTGGAGTATAGAACACGTACCCACTGGTTGACGATAAATATTGGCCATCGTGCTCTTGCACTTTTGTTTGAGGATTTGTTAAGCAACACAAATTTCCAAACCCAAAATTCGGATGACGTGTTGCATCGGTACCGAACTTTTTATTCATGAATCTGGACACCTTTCAAATCACAAACTAGCATGCTGGTTTGATCTTGTAAATTTGCCATAATATATTAGCGATAAATCTGAGAGGGTTGATTAATCGACTTAGTTCATCAGATATAGCTCGAATGAGCTTCAGCTGAATAAACAACTGAGTATTGTAGTCGTTTATTCAATAAAAGTTCTCACTATCCTCATTCAATGCTCATTTCAGCCAATGATGCCTAACGCATAGTTGTAATAAACCATCGATAACCCGCAACAATCTTTTCATAGAAAAGGCTGTGCTCTTCGAATATCCGGAGGACTACAGGGATTCTACTTTTATCTTTGTTCTTACTTTTGTTTCTTTTCAGGCAACAAATAATTTATTTCTACCAAATTTTGAAGACAATATATAATATCTCTCTATTTTTCAATTTTTTTTAAGTAGTGCATTGGTTGGGCATGGAGATGAATTGGTGTACCAGAGGCTTGACGGACGCATGTGGAGTTGGGTACAGGCGACTCGTGAGGTAGTAAGTGCTCTCAAGGACGTGAAGCAAGACAGGTAATTGTTACCCATTGTATCTATATGTCCTTTTTTTTTAAAGTTTGCGCAGACCATCAGTTAAATCGGCTGAATCGGTTGTGTTGATGCGTTGTTCGGTAATATATTTTTTTATCGGACGTCTATGTCTATTGTTTTGGTTGCCTATTGCGTCGCCATTGCGTTGCCGTCGCGCGAGTGATCGAGTGAGCATGAGAAGTCGTAGTTCGCCGGGTAAGATTGGTCGTTGGAGAGGTACATATTTAATTGTGATCCAAATTATTCGTTCGCCATGCTCATCGGGCCACCCTATCTTGGAACAAATAAACCACTGTTCCATTTTGTAAGTGACTCCAGCGACATCCGTACTGTGTGTGTAGATCGGTCCAAGTTGGCTCTTAGGCGTTGAGATGAATTGCCTTGTTTTCTTAATGGAATACCACCAATGGAGTATCACGTCAACATAATCCTACCCTTTCCTTACTTGACTTGCATTCGGACGGGGCCGGCGCCGGTATTGCCTTAGTTTAGGATCACCAGTTTTTACACATTGAAGATGTATGTCAGTCCCAAGCATCATCTGTTGATTGGGAAACTAGGAGAATTAAAAAATCAGCGAAAAATCATCTGTTGGTTCTCTGTGTAATAACAGCTGATCTGGCAACAACGGAGTAGCTACCTCGGGCGGTCAATCATACTCATGCTCATGCTCATCGTTGCTACCAGGAAGATTCTGTTCTGCTATCGCAGCCAACAAGGTGAAGATTTGTCGTGGATTATAGGCACGCGATATTTCTTACTACGACAATAAGTAGTTTGTTGTTGTGCTATTTCCAGTTTTTGATGTTGAATTTTAAAAAAATTGTTTAAGTTGTATTGCTTATGCACTCTACTGACCATAAACGCGTAACAGTCGAAAACTGTTATGATTTCCTATGATAAAGGAACAGTTATAATTACATGTGTAGTTTATGATAAATTCTTTTAGAATCGTCTTAGTCCCTTCTAGTCGGGTAGATTTCTTCCTTGAATTACAAACAATGCCTGTATCGTATAACTATAGAGCAAAAGTCACCCTTCGCCATGTTGAACATTCAAACGCATGAAGTTAAGAAGGCTACTCTTCTATGTTTATTCCATTTCTATCATAAGAAGGTCTATATTATGTTGCTTCACTCTCGAGACAGCCGGAATTATTCCACGCGCAAATACCTTCGCTTATTACTCATTCCTTTGTTTGTTCACTCATTACGCACTCATAATTCGCAAAGCAGCTAAAATCGACGGAACCTACGTTTGCTGTGCAGCTACGTGACCATCCTTTGCACCCACGCTCGGATTCATTATCCCGGCCATGGCCGTCAGAATTCGAGGCAGAGGCATTTCGAAGATGCGATAGGAAAGAGAACATAATCAAATTTTGCGCTCTAGCCTTTGGCAACCTGTGAGAGTAGACTTCGGAGAAAAATTATTGTAGACTGCTGCTTTCTGATAAGCATTCCACGAAGGCCGATATTATTTGCTTGATGAAATTCGACCCTAGGAAACGAAATGTAGGAAGACTACAACCGGACACTGTTGGGTGAATAACCTCATAAATTAATGCATCACCAGTCCCAATTGCCATTAAAACGGACCGGCTGTAGGAGGTCGCCTTTGACATGGTCGATAAATTGGCAAAAAAAGAGCAATGCTTGAGGGGGCGGCTGGGTTCGATTCATGGAATTTTATGGTTCAGAGAATTTTTCGGCTTCCCTGGGCATGGATCCTTGAGGTTACTAACCGCATAATGATACAAGTTCAACAATGAAGAGAGCTATGAATTGAAAAATATTGTTTCAAACTAGAGAATACGGTGTATTATTAAATTGAAAATAGTCTTTAAAATACATAACGTTCCGGAAATGATAAAAGAGAGTATAGTAATTTCCAATTAATTCCAACTACCTTCAATGCTTATCATGACAGATACGCGTATTTCATCTACAATATGCGGAATTCGACAGTGTAGGGTACTAATAATTATATAATAGTAACTGATCGACAGAGAATTTAGGAACAAAATCGTATTTTGACCACCAACGATTTGCATTTTGCTTGACAACTTGGAACCAAAAAATTGAAATGTTGATATATTTTGGGCACCTCTCAAATATCTGCCTCAGCTCAAATGTGATTTTTTCAATTTCCTTAGAATTATACAAAAAACTTTGCAAAAAAAGTGTTTCGATCCGATTTTACCAGAAAATGTTATAACCGTTGAAAGGCAGCATATTTTAGTAAATAAAAACAGCATAGTACAGTAAACTCCCCGACATGCGCGGATTCCCTTGATGATGCACTCAAATGATGTATGGACATTGTCCTTGGTTGTGTTATCAGACATCTCGACTTTCGTACATAAGAAGTTACTTTCTTTAGCAAAGTTGTTCAGTAGATCTAGGCTTTCAGAATGGTAAACTTAAAAGTTCAGAATTATCTCACAACGCGGCGCTAGTGTGCATGTAAACTTACTTTATATCCTGAATCTCAAGATCCTTGATATATAGCAAGTTGGTGTCTTGGACGGACAGAGATGTATGGTTGAGTAAGGCCTTTCAGATGCCGTTGACATTAGTTCAGAACTTGTTCGCCTCGTGGCACTTGCGTACATGTGAACTTTGTGTATTACCTGATGTAGTTTGTGTATAAATTTACTGACTTCAGGAAAGTTGGTTGTAAAATTATGAGCTTTCATAAGTTTGACTCAACAGTTCAGAATTATTTCACTTCGGGGCGCTAGTGTGCCGGTAAACTTACTTTATAATCTGGACCTCGAAATTATAGGCATAAGGTAAGATGGCATCTTTGAAAAAGATATTCGAGGGTTAAGCGCTTTTTAAATGCTGTACACATTCGATCAGACTTCGTTCGCTACGTGTTTATGTCAATGTTTTGTAATATCTGTATTGTGATATCTAGATCTAGATCATGTATGAATATATTATTTCCCGGAAATTTATTTGGGTAACCATGGTCTTCCAGACGGTCGACTTCATAGTTGAACGATGTAATGAATGTTAACCACTACTGCACATAAGAGGCTGATTACCCCAATATGGGAATCTTTAGTACGATCTTTGACAACTTATTAGTCCAGCAGACAAGTTCTTCACAAGACTTCAGGTAAGTCCTTTAGAGAACTTCGTGGAAGTTTTTAAGAGAACTTCAGAGAAGTTCAGGTAATTTCTACAAAGTGTAATATCTGCCCTATTCTGGGTATTCGGAGTTAACGGTGTGCTGTCAGTCACTCACCAACACAATCAAAACATTGTCGATCAACGCAAGGTGAGAACTTATTGAAAACATAAATACGAATAAAGCGGAGCAAAAGCTTCAGTTACTGGTTAGACTTCAAACGGTGTATTTGACATTTTTACCTATCTGAATAGCGTTAGCGGACAGATAAGTTTGGCGACGAGGATGGGATTTATTATGTAGGATAATATTACACTGATTTATATGGAACAAAAAATGTCTTTTCTTTATTCCGATCAGGTTATTAGGAAGTAGCCACAGTTCTCCTTTGTTTGGTTTTGCTTCTGGAAAGAAGTGTGCGCCACCAGTCTATGCGTCACCGGTAGTGTACTGTGTGTCAACAGCCGGAACCTGAGACTACGGGAACTAGAACTGCGAATCCGAATACTGCTGGTGTACGGTGGTCGGCAGGTGAAATACAGGATTACTGGACGGCAAAGGTCGAAGTTGACGAGTCAAAGGATCTCCTTGGTGAGTCAGACATTTTCTTACGTTACATATTTTCAAAGAGAGTAGCATTGTTACAATTCGTGACTAAGGGTGATCCATTTTGGTTTTCATTTTGTTCTATTTTCTTTTGTCCTCTAAGTTTGTGGACCATTATTGTCCTGAAATCCAATTTTAAATCCACTAGCCTTTTATTTGCTCGACTTGTTTTCACTAAATACCTTTTGAATAATGAGTACTTCGAATATCGCATGCACTATGGATCCATACCGTAGAGGTGCAAGTTTTAATGATTGGTACACTCGATTAAAGTACTTTTTCAAGATGAACAATATAAAAGAGGAGGACAGAATGGCATACTTTGTTACTATTAGCGGAGCAGTAATGTTTGAGGAGATTAAACTACTGTACCCCGCTGGTAATTTTGAAGAAGCATCTTTTGATTATATAATATCTAAATTAAAGAACCGTTTGGATGAAGCGGACCCAGACTTGGTTCAGAGGTATACATTCAGTATAAGGGTTCAGAATCCTGACGAGACGACGGAAGACTTAATTTTATCTTTGAAACTACAAGCCGAGTTCTGAAATTTGCTAATTTCAAGGAGGTTGACCGGATGATTGTGGATATTAGAGATAAAAATTTGAGGCAGAGACTTCTGGGAGAGGAAAAATTGACATTGGCTAGTGCCGAGAAGATTGTAGCAACATGGGAAATAGCAAGGATAAATGCGGGAACAACAGAAAGTAACCAAAATGAAAGTCAGGGTATTGTTGCGGCACTGGAAAATACTCGCAAGGATGCCATATGGAGGATACCGTGCAGGTGAAGTATATAGACGATTTGAAGACAGTCGAGGATCGTTCAAAAACAGGCTGGGAGCTCGACCTACACCCAAAATAAAAAAGCAAGATTGTAATGCAATTTCGCATGATTTGGTTTCATTTCTCGTAATGGATCGCAACTTGGAGAAAGAAAGCAACATTGGTCGTGGCAAAAAGCAACACATCAATTCGATTAGAAAAATTCAATGTGTGCGTGATGTTGTACAGTTGATTAGTAGTAGTAAATTCAATGGCGCACAAAAAAAAGATTTCCATCCGCTACCGAGAGTCGAACCGCGACCGTCAGCATGACGGCTCTTCATTGTAACCATCCAGTCACCACAACAAGTTGAGGTGAATGGAATAAAAGTCCTACAGTTTCTTCGGTTTTTGAGGCACTCAACGTTACAACAATGAAGCAAATTTCGGTCACACACACTTACATGGCTTCGTTTATTTCATAAACCGCATGGTGACTTGATGAGAGGGCGATAGGAGGTGATGACGAGTGCAGATAAAAATAGAACACTTGACAGCGGAATAGCAACAGAGGCATACGGCGTAGCGGCGTCCTGTGCCATTGTCTCACCCATATTGAGAAGTTGTTGACGGTTGAACAAAACCCAACGGTTGCTGCGATTGTCGAGGCACTAGGCACACAGCGATAACCACTTGCACACACTTGCATGGCTTTGTTTATACCATAAAAGCTTTGTGGAACATGATGGGCAAATTTGCCTTTTCAGAATCATGCGGATTTCTCAAGATATGATTGCAAAACTGCAAAATTGCAATTTTGCATTTTTTGCTACAATTTCAATTTTTGGGTGTATGAAGGACACATTTAACAGGGGACAAAAAGAATTTCGGTCCCAGAAATGGTGGGTTTCAGTCAAACGGAAGGCAACTTTGAGCGACGGAGACCTGACTACTCTTAATGGGGGATGAATTGAAAATCATGGGAGAGGCAAAGGTCCTAGTTAAATTCAACTGTAGAGAAGAGTTGATGCAATTATTGGTGCTTGATTGTGATAACGACTTTTTTCCCTTATTTGGTCGAACTTGGCTAGAAGTGTTTTACCCCAACTGGAGGCAATATTTTACAAATTCCCTTATGGTGAACAATTTGAATGATGATTCCAAATCAAATGGAGTGGAAAATTTAGAGAAGACGATCAAAAATGTCTTTAAAAAAGAATTTAGCCAACCAATCAAAGAACATAAAGCGGAGTTAGTGCTTAAAGATAACACTCTGATTTTTAAAAAGGCGTACGACGTTCCTTATAGATTGGAGGATAAGGTAGTTGCCTATATGGACAAACTAGAGAGGAAAAAGGTTATCACCCCAAACTAGTGAATGGGCTTCTCCAATCATTATAGTCATGAAGAAAAACAACGAAATTCGATTAGTGATAGATTGCAAAGTTTCTTTAAACAAATCAATAATTGCAAATACTTATCCATTACCTGCCGCACAAGATATTTTTGCAAATCTTGCAGGTTGTGTTTTATTTTGTGCACTTGATCTTGAAGGAGCATATACTCAATTAGAACTGATGGAAAGATCCAAAAGATTCATGGTCATAAATACGATGAAAGAGTTGTACAAGGAAACAAATCCATTTCTGTTTTCATGAATAAAAAGTCACAAAACGAACTGTCATCTTATTTTGTAAATTCATGACCCTTAATCATGGTTTCATTATTGAAATGGCAGATGCAAGTCATGAACCTTGGAAGTCTTGTTTTGCCTCTAATCTTTAGTTGTGTAATGAGCCTCGTTAGTCAAGAGGCTTTTCAAGAATAACTATAGCGTGGATTTGTTTTTTTGTATACATTCAGAGTCGATAAAGTGAGATTTGCCAGATTCATGAACAACGGTTTCAGTATCAGGAATTCAGCTCATGGTTTAGACCCGATTTATTCATGATTTCATTGCGGCGGGAAAACAGTTCATGACATCATGAATATGGTTCATGGTGTATATTCATAACACGAAAACACAACATATTCATGGAAACATGACCTGTTTTTCTCGTTTAGAGAAACACATTATTTCCCGTGTATACTTACAACAGACTTCCTCAGGGAGCTTCTTCAAGTGCTTCAATATTTCAACAGGTGATGTATACAGTGTTGAAAGGTATTGCAAATGTGTCATGCTATCTAGATGACGTCCTTATAGCCGGAACTAGCGAAAAGGATTGCAACGATAAGCTTTTACTGGTATTGGAAAGGTTAGCAAATGCTAACATAAAAGTAAACTTTGAAGAATGTAAAATTTGTTGTTACTAAACTTAGTTTTCTAGGGCATATCATAAGTGACAAAGGGTTAATGCCCTGCCCAGATAAAGTGACAACGATTGAATAACCAAATGCTCCAAAAAATGAGACGGAACTGAAAGCATTTCTTGGATTGATAAATAACTACCACCAATTCATTCCACACTTGTCCTCTAAACTGTTTCACTTGTTCAATTTACTAAAGAAAGAAGTAAAATTAGTTTGGGATAAAAATTATCAAGAAGCATTTGAGGAGAGTAAAAATTTGCAAATTAATACACAGTTTTTAGAATTTTATGATCCTTTAAAACCGATAGTGGTGATTCCTGACGCTTCGAGCTATGGCCTTGAAGGTCTTCTAGCTTCATGTTGTAAGTGAAACAGAAAAACCAATTAGTTTCACTTCATTTTCGTTAAACATGGCATAGAGAAAGTACCCTGTATTGCATTTAGAAGCCTTAGCGCTGGTTCATACTATTGAAAAATTTCATTAATACCTCTGTGGTCAGCACTTTACGGTTTACACGACCCACAAACCTTTGGTAGGCATTTTTGGGAAGACGGATAAAAACTCGATTTTGGTGACTAGGCTTCAGCGTTTCATTTTAGATTTGGCCATATATGATTTTGACATAATATACAGACCTTCACATATATTGAGGAATGCAGATTTTTGTTCAAGATTCCCACTACAGCAGGGGGTTCCTGAAGAATTGACGCAGAAATAATGAATAGCATTAACTATGGTAAGGAATTACCAATTGATGCTAAATTGATTGCTCAAGGCTCCAAGGAAGATGGTTTCCTGCAGCAAATAGTGGAGTTTATGCATAGGGGATGGCCTGAAAGAGGGGATAGGCGTTTTTTAGATGTGTTGGCGAATCATCAAGATTTGAAACTGGTGGATGAATGTCTACTTTAAATGACAGAGTAATTATACCAAGAATATATCAAGAGCAGATACTGAAATAATTACATGGCAATCATGCTGGTATGCTTGAGATGAAGCAATTGGCTAGACGTTTGGTCTACTGGTTTGGTATACATGCGTATATAGAGAAGTTTGTGGCAAGATGCGATGCTTGTAATAAAGGGTGTCCACGATGAAATTGCCACACTATGAAATTGCTCTAACTTTTTAACCGTTGAGTAGAATTTAATGAAAATTTGGGTGGATTTAGTTCATAGTGCATTATTTACATCCTGCAAGTTTTAAAGTCCTGTGATTAAAACTCGCGGAAATGGAGTCGAAAGAACAGCTCGTGCGTGATAAAAATCTTGCGCATTCATCACGAGAACAAGGATCTCTCGCATCGTTCCATCAGCTAAAACGTTGGGAATCGCGAATTCCACGGTGTCGCGAGTGATTAAGCTGGTTCGAGGAACGGTTGACCACCGATCGGAAGCCCAGAAGTGAAGGAAAAAGTATTCCGTACAACACCAAAAATCACAACCGCGTAGTTGGGGCCTTCAACCGAAACTGAACGCCTCCGTTCGGGATGTGGCTAAGAAGCTGCACCTAAGCCGAAGTTTTGTCCAGAAGGCCAAAACTAAGGCTGGGCTTCGAACGTTCAAGGTACAAAAGGCCCCTAATCGCGACGAGAAGCAGAACAAGTCCGCCAAAACCCGTGCCAGGAAGTTGTACCTCAACATGCTGACGAAAGTTGAATGCTGCATCATGGACGACGAAACATATGTGAAGGCCGACTTCAAACAGATCCCCGGCAACCTGTTTTTCACGGCCAAGGATAAGTTCAGCGTTCTGGAGCATGTCCGTACTCAGAAGATGTCCAAATTTGCGAAGAAATTCCTGGTTTGGCAAGCCATCTGCACGTGCGGGAAGCGGAGTGCACCTTTCGTGACCCAGGACACGATGAACGGACAGGTGTACATAAAAGAGTGCCTCCAGAAGCAGCTGCTTCCTCTCCTGAAGGCCCACAACGTCCCAACAATCTTCTGGCCGGATTTGGCCTCATGCCACTACTCCAAGGACGTGCTGAAGTGATATGCGGACAATAAGGTCAATTTCTGTGCCGAAAATGTTCAACCTTCCCAACACCTGGAGCTCCGCCCCATCGAGAAGTACTGGGCGATTATGAAGTAGCACCTTCTTAAACGACCTAAGGTAGTGAAGACAGTCGAGGAACTGAAGAAAGTATGGGTTTACATGCAAAAATCGGTTGATTCACAGGTTGTGCAGAATCTTATGGCCGGGGTTAAGGCCAAGGTGCGGGCATTTGCGTATGGACTGTAAATAAAATACGAGTAAAATGGTAAAATGAAGTTTAATAGTTATTTCTCAATCCCTGAAATTTTGATGGCAATCGGATGAAAACTGTGTGTGGCAATTTAATCGTGGACACCCTTTAGCATGGCTATTCCTCATCATTCAAAAGCCAAATCCAAATGGATACAAACAACAAAGCCGATCAGTAGAATACACGTAGATTTTTTTTCTTTGAACATCGTACATATTATTGATTGTCGACAGCTTCTCCAAATGGATTGAAGTAGAATTAATGAAACAAGGAACAGATTGCAATGAGGTGTTAAAAAAATTGATAACTTTTTTTTGCACGATTTGGTTTGCCAGGTACTTTAGTATTGGACAATGGTCCTCCTTTCGATTCACACGGATTCATTATTTTCTTGAGAGGCAAGGAGTGAAGGTAATGAAGAGCCCTCCATATCATCCTCAAAGTAACGTCTAGTCAAAACAGTGAAGGAGGTCCTGAAGAGTTTCCTAATGGATTCGGTAGTTGCAATTTTGGATTTTGATGACCAAATAAATCTATTTCTATTCAATTATAGAAACAACAACCTGACAAGAGATGGAAATTTGCTGTCTGAAAGAATATTCTCATATACACCAAAGACTCTTTTAGATTTAGTAAACCCACAAAAAGCACTTTAAGAACTATCTAGCTGTACCACCACCAGATGAGGATGTCAACCAACAACCCCCGTTCGGCAAAAACTCGAAGCACTCAAATGAGTCTGTTGACAATCTGATGGCGGGGGTATGAGCTGTGGTACAAAAATCATAACCAGCACCAACATGCAAGATGGGTGAAAGCCACCTTTATTAAAAAGTACTCTCACCATATATTCCAGGTACAAATTGGAAACGTTAAGGCTATGGCCCACCGATCTCAAATAAGAAGGATCGTCGAATGGCAGTACCAAAACATCCTAATAACCGTAAAGAGACCAGAAGAGGAAGTGCAACAGCCGGATAGCACCGTGCGAGATCGGCCAAATGGCGATTCTGAAAGAGTGACGACGTACAAAACCACCGAAATCGGACTACGAAGGTAGTCAAGAGACTCCGGATCAATCATGTTAGGCTAAGACAAACAAGAAAACGAAAACATGAAGAAGGTGAAGCAGTAAGCGAGGTTCATTGAAGATGCTGCGTAGATCAAAACGCAGGTGAAAAACAAACGTTGACGAAGATTTTATTTATACATGAACAGATTGATGTGAGCATTCGAGTTGAATGCATTACTGAACATGGAAATGTTTTTTTGGCTTCAAATTGTATTAAAATAATTGAATTAAAATCGTCGGTTAAAACTGAATCGAAAACTTCAGAGCGAAGGAGTTGTAATATCTGCCCTATTCTCGGTATTCAAAGTTAACGGTGTGACTAACGTTAGTCACTCCACGAACTCAATCAAAACGTTGTCGAGTCAATGCAAGGTGCAAAGCGGAGCAAAAAGCTTCAGTTGCTGGTTAGACTTAGGCAGACGTAACTTGCACACATTTTTACCTCATCCGATCAGGAAGCTCTGCAGAGAACTTCACAGAAGTTCTTCTGAGAGAACTCCAAGGACAGTACTGCAGAAAACTTAAAGGAAGTTCTGCCGAGAACTTCAAGGAAGTTTCGCAGAGCTTCACGAATGTTCTACAGAGAGCTACAGGGAAGTTATGCAACGAACTTCAGGGAAGCTTCGCATAGATTTCTAGCAAAGTTCAGCGGAGAACTTCATGGATTTATTGAGGAGAGCTTCAGGGGAGTTCTTCAGAGAACTCTGGAAAAAAATTCAGACAAGACAACTGTGCTGCAGAGAACTTCTGAATTGTTTTCGGAGAGCTTCAGGAAAGCTCTACAAAGAGCTTTAGAGAGTTTTTGCAGAGAACTTCAGGGAATTTCTGCAGAGAACTTAAAGAAAGTTATTCAGGCCTCTCAGGAGTTACCCTGCAAGGGACTTCGAAGAAGTTCTTCAGAGAACTTTAGGAAAATTTTGCAGAGAACGTCAGGGAAGTTCTTCAGAGGACTTTAGGGAAGTTTTGCGTAAAGCTTGAAGAAAACGCTTCAGGGAACTTCAGGGAAGTTTTTCAAAAAAACTTCAGGGAAGTTTTGCAGAGAAGTTCAATAACGTTCTGCAGAGAACTTCAGCGAAGCTCTGAAGGGGAACTTGAGTGAAGTTCTGAGGAGAAATTTAGGGACATTTTGTGGAAAGCTTCAGAAAATTTCTGCGAGAACTTCAGGATTTTGCAAGGCTTTTGCCAGTCGTGCAGAACCGCGGATAGCCATGCGCTGTTGGTGCCAAGTTCCAGGCCGCGCTTTTCAGGACTCGTGGAGGAAACGTTTTGACGCCGCCGAAGTTAATGTTTGTCGCAGGAGCACAGACTCAAAGGGAGCTGCGTTATCGGGAATGTGATGATACAAATATTTAAAACATGAGCACATGAGCACACCAGTTAAGGTAGGGAGAGGAAATAATCGCCCATTAGGAGAGAGGGACGAACAATACTACCGTAAATATAATGAAAGATACAATACTACAATGAATGTTTCGGTAAGCGCTCAAACCTCATTTCATTAATGTAGATATTTTCCATCACTTCGCGGTCTGGTTGTAGTTTGGTGAGTCAGATCTTTCGTGTAAAAGTTTAAATGTTGGGGATAGAAAGTCCACTTCAAGATCGATGCGACGTCTGGTGGCAGATACCGAGACGACCGATGATGCGTTTATGTCTGTTGAGCACTGCAGGTTTCAGTATGCGTGGACTCTCAACGCGGTCTCTGGAGCGGCTACTCGTGAATGCGGTGAATGTGCAACAAACCCTTTTTATCCGTTATGGCGCTTTTAAGTTTTGCAAGCCGACTGGTCCCCGAGTCCGGAATTCTTTTTTTAAATGGACTCTCGCCCTCAGGAGAGTCTCAACCGGGCAAAACAAAACATTGGGCGTGCGGTCTCCCCTGTGGAGTGGCGCCTAAGCCACACGTTTTCAGAGACGGATCGTCCGGGCTGTCTACAAATTGTTCTGCAGAGAAACTCCAGGGTAGCTTTGAAGAAACGCTGTGAATGATATTGCAGAGATCTTCAGAGATGTTTTTCAGAGAACTACGAGGAAGTTCTGCAGAGATGCTGTCATGAAAGATCTGCAGAGGACTTCAAGGAAGCTCTGAAGAGAACTTCAGGAAACATCAAGTGCTGCAGAAAACTTCAGGGAAGCTCTGAAGAGAACTTTAGGGAAGTTCTGCGGAGAACTTTAGGGAAGTATTGTGAAATGCTTTAGGAAACATCTCCAGAAAACTTCAGGGAAGTTTTTCAGAGAACTTCAGGGGTGTGCTTCAGAGAACTTCAGGAAAGTTTATCACAAAACTTCAGAGAAATTCTGGAAAGTTCTGCTGAGAACTTTAGGAAAGTTCTGCAGAGAACTTCACGAAAGTTCTGCAGAGAACTTCAGTAAAGTTCTGCAGAGAACTTCAGGAAAGCTTTGCAGATAACTTCAAGGCAGTTTTGCAGAGAACTTCAGAAAAGTTTTGCAGAGAACTTCAGAGATGGCTTGCAGAGATCTGCAGGAGAAGTTCTGCATGCGAACTTCAATAGAAACTCTCTTCAGAGATCCCATGAAAGTTAGGCGAGAAAACTTCAGGAAGTACTGCAGAGAACTTTCAGAAAGTTCTGCAGAGAACTTCAGGGAAGTTCTGCAGAGAACTTCAGCGAAGTTCTGCAGAGAACTTCATGGAAAGTTCTGCAAAGAACTTCAGATGAAACTTCTGCAGAGAACTTTCAGGGAAGTTCTGTAGAGAACTTCAGAAAGTTCTTCAGAGAAGCTTCAAGGAAGTTCTTCAGAGAACTTCAGGAAAGTTCTTCAGAAAACTTCAGGGAAGTTCTGCAGAGAACTTCAGGAAAGTTCTGCAGAGAACTTCAGGGAAATTCTGCAGAGAACTTCATGGAAATTCTGCAGAGAACTTCAGGAAAGTTCTGCAGAGAACTTAAGGCAAGTTCAGCAGAAAACTTCAGAGAAGTTCTGAAGAGAACTTCAGGGAAGTTCTGCAGAGAACTTCAGAGAAGTTCTGCAGTAGATGCTGCAGGAAGTTCTTCAGAGAGCTTCAGAAAAGTTCTGCAGAGAACTTCAGAGAAGTTCTTCAGAGAACTTCAGGAAAGTTCTTCAGAGAACTTCAGGGAAGTTCTCCAGAAAACTTCAGGAAGTTCTCTGGAATCTTCATGGAAGTTCTGCAGAGAACTTCAGGGAAGTTCTTCAGAGAACTCAGGGAAGTTCATAGAGAACTTCAAGAAAATTTTTCAGAGAACTTAGGAAGTTCTGCAGAGAACTTCAGGAAGTTCTGCAGACAACTTCAGAAAGTTCTGCAGAGAACTTCAGAGAAGTTCTGCAGAGAACTCCAGGAAGTTCTGCAGAGAACTTCATGGAAAGTTCTGCAGAGAACTTCATGAAAGTTCTGCAGAGAATCAATTCTGCAAAGAACTTCATGGAAGTTCTTCAGAGAACTTCAGGGAAATTCTGCAGATAACTTCAGGGACATTCTGCAGATAACTTCAGGGAAATTCTGCAGAGAACTTCAGGGAAGTTCTCAAGAGAACTTCAGGAAGTTCTGCAAGAGAACTTCATGGAAGTTCTACAGAGAACTTCATGGAAGTTCTGCAGAGAACTTTCATGAAATTCTTCAGGAAGATCTTCAGAGGAAGTTCAGGTGAAGTTCTGAAGAACTTCAGGGAAGTTCTGTCAGAGAACTTCAGGAAGTTCTGTCAGAGAACTTCAGGGAAGTTCTGCAGAGAGCTTCTAGGAAGTTCTCCACGAGGTCTTAGGAAGTTTCACAGAACTTCAGGAAGTTCTGTCAGAGAACTTCAGGAAATCCTTCAGAGAACTTCAGAGAAGTTGTGCCTGAGAACTTTCATGGAAGTTCTTACAGAGAACTTCATGGAAGTTCTGCATAGAGACTTCAGTGAAGTTCTTCAGAGAACTTCAGTAGAAGTTCTTCAGAGAATGCTTCAGGAAAGTTCTGCAGAGAACTTCAGGGAAGTTCTTCAGAGAACTTCAGGGAAGTTCTGCAGAGAACTTCATGGAAGTTCTGCAGAGAACTTCAGGAAAGTTCTTCAGAGAACTTCAGGGAAGTTCTGCAGAGAACTTCAGGAAGTTCTAGCAGAAAACTTCAGGAATGTTCTGCAGAGAACTTCATGGAAATTATGCAGAGAACTTTACGAAAGTTTGCAGAGAACTTCTGAATTTGCAAAGAACTTCAGGGAAGTTCTGCAAAAACTTGAAGAACATAATCGCAGAGATAGTTCTACAGAGAACTTCAGGGAAATTCTGCAGAAACTTCATGGAATATTCTTTCAGGAAAACTGCAGGGAAGTTTCATAGAAGAGAACTTTCAGAGAAAGTTCTTGCAGAGAACTTTCAGGGAAGTTCTGCAGAGAACTTCAGGAAAGTTCTGTAAAGAACTTCAGGAATGTTCTGCAGAGAACTTTCCAGGAAAATTCTTGCAGTGAGAATCATAGTTTTTTCAGAGAACATTCCGGATGTGCTGCAGAAAACTTCAGGGAAGCTCTGAAGAGAACTCTTGGGAAGTTCTGCAGAGAACTTTAGGGAAGTTTTGTGGAGTGCTTCAGGAAAGCTTCAGAGATCTTTGGACAAGTTCGGCAGAGAACTTCAGGGGAGTTCTAGACCATGGGATGTGCTTCAGTGAACTTCTGGAAAAAATGTATCAGAAGATCTGTCAGAGAAGTTCGGCTGAGGAGCTTAATGAAAGTACTGGCAGTATAGGAAACTGTCTTGGCCGTGAAGCATCTCTGAAACTGCAGAGAACTTCCCGGAAATCGTACTCTTGCCTTCGAGAACTTCCTGAAAGTTCTGCAGTGAACTTCTGGGCAGTTATTGCAGATAGAATTGCTACAGGAAGAGTCTTGGCAGAGAACTTCGTGAGATGTTTCCCACGGAGATCTTCAGGAGTGTTCTGCAGAGAACTCAGGGATGTTTTCCGGAGAAGTTGTGGAATAAATTCGTTGAAAGAACTTCACGGCAAGTTGTGCAGAGAGCCTCTGCGGGAGTTCTGCAGAGATCCTCTTGAAAATTCTGCAGAGAACTTCAGGAATTCTGCAGAGTTCTTCAGAGAACCTCAGGGAAGTTCTGCAGAGAGGCTTCAGGGAAGCTCTGTAGAGAACTCATTCAGGGAAGTGTTGCAGAGAACTTGAAGGCAATTTTGCAGAGAACTTCAGGGAAGTTTTGCAGAGAGCTTCAGGGAAGTTCTGCAGAAAACTTCAGTGAAGTTCTGCAGAGAGCTTCAAGTCAGCTCTCCAGATGATTTCTGGGAATCTCGACCGATTCTGGGTTTTATTTTAAATGTTTGTCACTTTGCTGG
>JASCZW010014612.1:0-22481 GCA_034211315.2 Aedes japonicus
GTACACTCTTAGTTAACGAGGGAAAAGTTGCTCTAGTTTGTTTACCAAAAGTTCTAAAACTCGTCGGAACACAACTTCCACGGTGGAATTGAAATAAAAAAGTTAGAACACAAAAACCATTCTTTAATGGTACACCTAAGTTGATGAGAAGTATTGCTCTAAATCGATTAATTTCAAGCTACAAAAAAATTTATGAAATTTCCATACAAATGAAACACAAATTTCTGAATAACTCGAGAACTTATCAAGTAAATGGAACCAAACTTGGCGTGTGGAATTTTTCGAAGGCAAGAAATGTTTCTATTGTGGTTTGAGACTCCTCCGCTCACAGAAAGAGGGGTCTCTCATACAAATGAAACACGAATTTCTGCATAACTCGAGAACAAATCAAGTAAATGGAACCAAATTCTGCATCTGGAGGTTTTTGAAGGAAATAAATGTTCCTAAGGTAGTTTGAGATCCCTCCGCCTTCTGGAAGGGGAGACTCTCATAAAAATCTATCTATGTATATAAAAATGGATTTCTGTCTGTCTGAACCTCATAAGCTCGAAAAAAAAACTACTGATCCGATCAGCGTGAAATTTTGTATGAAGAAATTTTTGGGGCCGGGAAAGGTTCTTATGATGGTTTGAGACCCCTCCCTTTTCTGAAAAGGGGGGCTCCTATACAAATGAAACACTCTTTTTTACATAACTCAACAACTAATCAAATAAAAGAACCCAAATTTAGCATGCAGAAGTTTTTGGAGGCAATAAATGTTTCGATGGTAGTCAGAGACCCCTCCCCTCTCTAAAAAGGGAGGCTCCCATACATATGAAACAGAAGTTTCTGCATATCTCAAGAACTAATCAAGCAAATGGAACCAAATTTAACATGTGGGGTTTTCTGGAGACAAAAAATGTTTCTATGGTGGTTTGAGACCCCTCCCCTCTCCTAGAAGGGGAGCTGTCATACAAATGAAACTGAAATTTCTGCATAACTCTAGATCTAATAAAGCAAATGGAACCAAATTTGACTAGCGGGGATTTTAAAAGCAATAAATGTTTCCACGATAGTTTGAGACACCTCCTCTCTCTCTCTGGTAGGGATGGGGGAGGCTCCCATACAAATGAAACACAAGTTTCTGCATTACTCGAGAACTAATCAAGTAAATGGAACCAAATTTGGCAAGTGGAGGTTTTTGAATGCAAGAAATGTTTCTAAGGTGACTAGACACACTTCCGCCCTCTGTAAGAGGGGGGCTCTCATACAAATGCAACACAAATTTCTGCATAACTCAAGAACTAATCAAGTAAATGAAACCACATTTGGCAGGTGGAGGTACTTGAAGGCAAAAAATGGTTCTATTGTGGTTTGAGACTCCTCCGGTCACAGAAGAGGGGTCTATCATACAAATGAAACACGAATTTCTGCATAACTCGAGAACAAATCAAGCAAATGGAACCAAATTCTGCATCTGGAGGTTTTTGAAGGAAATAAATGTTTCTAATGTAGTTTGAGACCCTTCCGCCTTCTGGAAGGGGAGACTCCCACAAAAATGAAACATAATTTTTAGCATAGCTCGAGAGCCAATTAGGCAAATGAAACCAAATTTGGTATGTGGAGGTTTTTGGAGGCTAGAAATGTTTCTATGGCAGTTCAATCAATACCCCTCCCCATTTGAAGGGGGGAAGGTCTTCCATAAAGATTAAACGCAACTTTCTGCATAACTCGAGAACTAATCAAGTAAATGAAACCACATTAAGCATATGGGGGTTTTTGGAGGCTAGATTTCTATAATCATAAAAATGAATTTCTGTCTGTCTGTCTGTCAGACCCCTATAGACTCGGAAAGTTCTGAACCGACCAACGTGAAAATTTGTATGAAGGGGTTTGTGGGGCTGGGGAAGGTTCTTATGATTGTTTGAGACACCTATTTTCTCAGGAAGGGGGGCTCTCATATAAATGAGACACAAATTTCTTCATAACTCGAGAACTAATCAAGTAAATCGAATCAAATTTGCCATGTGAGGAGTTTTGAAGGCAAGAAGGTTTCTATGGTGGTTCAAGACCCCTCCTCTTTCTGAAAGAGGGAAGGTGCTTTCATGCAAATGAAACTCAAATTTGTGTATAACTCGAGAACTGATCAAGCAAATGGAACCAAATTTGGCATGTGGGAGGTTTTGAAGGCAATAATTGAATTGTGTTTTGAGTAACTACCCCCCTTTGAAAGAGAGGACTCCCATACAAATTAAACACAAATTTCTACCAAAAATGAGAATTATCCAGGTTACTTAAACACAAAACGTGTATTTCTCGGATAAGAAGCATGTTTTGTTAGAAGTTTTAACCCCTGCTTTTAAAAAAAAACAACTCATTTTATTTCATTTAGTTGCAAGCGTAGCAGCGCACGCACCGGGTTCAACTAGTCTATATATATAAAAATGGATTTCTGTCTGTCTGTCTGTTTGTCTGTCTGTCTGTCTGTCTGACCCTAATAGACTCGAAAACTACTGAACCGATCGGCGTGAAATTTTGTATACAGGGGTTTTTGGGGTCGGGGAAGGTTCTTATGATGGTTTGAGACCCCTCCCTTTACTGAAAAGGGGGGCTCCCATACAAATGAAACACTAATTTCTACATTACTCGAGAACTAATCAAGCAAAAGAAACCAAATTTAGCATGTGTGAGTTTTCAAAAGCCAGAAAGGTTTCTTTGGTACCTTAAGACCCCTCCCTGTCCTAAAAGGGGGGGCTCCCATACAAATAAAACACAATATTCTGCATAACTCGGGAACTAATCAAGCAAACGGAACTAAATTTAGCTTGTGGTGGTGTCTGAAGACAAAAAATGTTTCTATGTTGGTTTGAAACCCTTACGCATCCTAAAAGGGGAGGGGGGGGTCTCCGATACAAATGAAATACGATATTGTGCATGACTCGCGAACTAATTAAGCAAATGGAACCAAATTTAGTATGTGGTGGTTTTTGAAGACAAAAAATGGTTCTATGTTGATTTGAGACCCCTCTTATTTCTGAAAGGGGGGAGGATCCCATACAAATAAAACGCAAATCCTTGCCTAACTCGAGAACTAATCAGGGAAATGGAATCAAATTTGGCATGGGGATGTTTTTGAAGGAGAGAAATGTTTCTATGGTGAGACTCTTCCGCCATTGGAGGAGGGAGCGAGGAGGGGGGGGGGGGCTCTCAAACAAATGGAACACAAATTTCTGCATAACTCGAGAACTAATAAAGCAAACGAAACCAAATTTGGGATGGACGAGTTTTTTAAGACATGAAATGTTTTTATGGTGGTTCAAAGCCCCTCCCCCTCTAAAAATGGGGGTTCTCATACAAATGAAAAACAAGTTTCAACCAAACATGAGAACTATGCCTGCTGCTTTGCAAAATTTGTATTCAGTGGTTTTTGGGTCCGGGAAAGCATTTAATGATAGTTCAAGACCCCTCCCGCCTCTAGAAAGGGGGGATCCCATGCAAATGAAAAACAAATTCCTGCATAACTCTAGAACTAATCAAGCAAATGGTACAAAAAATGGTACGGGTGAGTTTTTGAAAGCAAGAAATGTTTTTATGGTGGTTTGAAGCCCCTCCTTCCTTTGGAAAAAGGGGCTCGCATAAAAATGAAACACGAATTTAAGCCAAACATGAGAATTTTCCCTACTGCTGTGCTAATTTGTATGTAGGACTATTTAGGTCTGGGAAAGCATCTAATGATAGTTCAAGACCCCTCCCGCCTCTAGAAAGAGGGGCCCCCATGCAAATGAAACCAAATTTTGTATGGGTGAGTTTTTGAAGGCAAGAAATGTTTTTGTACGGTAATTTGAGACCTCTTCTCATTCTGGAAAGGGGGGCTACATACGAAACACAAATTTAAACCAAACATGTGAACTATCCCTACCGCTATGCAAATTTGTGTGCAGGGGTTTTTGGGTCCGAGAAAGGATCTTATGATAGTTCGACATCCCTCCCGCCTTTATTAAGGAGGGCTCCCATGCAAATGAAAAACTATTTTCTGCATAACTTAAGAACTAATCAAACAAATGGAACCAAATATGGCATGTGGAGGTTTTTGTAGGCAAGAAATGTTTCTACGGTGGTTTGAGACCCCCCTCCTCTTTGGAAGAAGTGGCTCTCCTACAAATGAAACACGAATTTGAGCCAAACATGAGAATTATCCCAACAGGTATGACTACTTTTATGCAGGGATTTTTGGAGTCGGGGAAGGTTCTTATGATAGTTCGAGACCCCTCCCGCATCTGGAAGGGGTACTTCCACACCAATGAAACACAAATTTCTGCGTAACTCGAGAACTAATCAAGCAAATGGTACCAAATTTGGGATGTGGGAGTTTTCGGAACTAAGAAATGTTTCTATGGAGGTTTGAGACTCCTCCCTTCTCTGGAAGGGGTGGACTCTTATGCAAATTAGACACACATGCCAAACAAACATGAGAATCATACCTACTGTTATGAAAACTTATATGTAGGGGTTGTTGAGGCCGGAGAAGGTTCTTATGATGGCTCGAAGCTCCTTCCCCTCCTGGAAGGGGAAGCCTTCTATACAAATGAAACACAAATTCCTGCAAAGCTCGAGTTCTTGGAATTGGAGTTCTTCAACTAGAACCAACTTTGGCATGTGGGGGTTTTTGGGCAGGATTTTTTTCTTAGGTGGTTCGAGACGCCTTCCCTCTGGAGAGGGGGAAAGAGGGCTCTCAAACCAATGAAACAGACATTTGAACCAAACATGAGAATTATCCATGCAACTAAAACCAAAAATGTGTATTTCTCGGGTAAGAAGCATATTCTGATAGAAGTTTGAACCCCTTTTTAGTCAAGAATTGGTTGAGTTATTCTCAGAGCTACATTATGCACAAGAAGTTAATCTTAGGTTATGCAAGAGAAAATTACGTATAAATCGACAGGATACAGCACCGTTTGTCTTAGAAATGTTTCCACGCAGAAAGCAAAACCGGTAGAAACAACCGGTCCAAGGGTTAAACTAACAACAACACCCTTTTTTTTGAATAAATAACACAGAAAAGCAAACAAAAATATTTTAACCAGATTTATTCAGAACAAAAACCATAAACGCGCCAGTTCTATTATTTTTTTCATTCATTTAGTTGCAAGCGTAGCAGCGCATGCACCGGGTTCAGCTAGTATCATATAAAACACAAATACAAATATGATTTGTCAAATAAAATTATTAAAACTAAAAAAACATGACGTTTTTTGTTATTTTGAAAGTGTGCTTATACTTTCTGGAACAGTCTATAATGGACATATATAAAATTTTATATTGGGCCGAAAATAATGGGATATTTCATGTAAATTTAATCCAGATTACGCTTGAATCTAGCTTGTTTTATGGCGTATGAAAGATGGTAAACAATTTCGTTGTTTACCCTCCTTTGGTTTGCAATTAAACAGACATGACTTTAAATTTATTTTCTGTGTATGGAAGTTTGCAGCAATGTTGTATGCTATATGAAAGATTTAAAAAAATGCGTTGTTCCCGATTGCTTTGGCACGCAACTAAACAAAGGGAAACTTTCCGCGTCTGTTAAAAATCATTATTTTTTTTCATTTTGGAAATTTGCTCTGCAATGGCTCACACAAGATATTTTAGATAATCTTAACTTTTATGCTTCCTTTCGCTTCCTAAGAAGTAGAAAAATGTTTTACATAAACAGTCAAAAACAAACTATGCAACGAATCGGCCTTTAAATAGAATGATGTCCTGTTATAATAAGTATTGCGAGATAATTGATTGACGTTGAATAAAAAAGAGGTTAGGAAAAATTTATTTTCGTGGTTAGGGTAAATAAGGCTTTAAGTACTATTTGTAAAACAAAACTGGTCTACAATAGATTGACGCAAAATAAACAATAAACAAAAAACAATACGAAATTATTACACACTACCTAAGAATTGTGTTGCTTTCAATACATTAGTAATTAACATCAATAACATTCATATTGGAATTGACGCGTCATGAATATCCCGATCGATTGGTGTAAAGTATTTAGGAATCATTCGTGAAATGATTGAGTTATCAAAATTCAAAATCTAAACATATTTCGTGACGCTCCA
The DNA here is from genome assembly GCA_034211315.2 of Aedes japonicus. NCBI lineage: Eukaryota > Metazoa > Arthropoda > Insecta > Diptera > Culicidae > Aedes > Aedes japonicus. The sequence goes on from JASCZW010014612.1 coordinate 6,093, forward strand.
AATTTTTCCACTCACAACATTTCCACGTGTTTAAAAAACACAGACAGGTCAAAACAAAGTTTTGAAGTTCAATTAGAGGTCGTTCCATAGCGGCGGAAATAGATTTTTGGCAGAGTGTGAAGTGAACGAATTGTTGTCAATAAAAAGTAGAGTGCAATGATGAAAGAAAACAGCCACTTGCTGGTCATAAGTAACGATTGAAGTCAACACACCACATGGTGAGCTTCGGTTCATAATGCAGGTTGTTCATCTGACGGGCAGTTAGACAACGTTAATTTAATTTGTAGATTGCATTAATTTCGTCACGAATGCATGGAATTAATTGTGAATGAGTGTCGCAACAAATTAATGTTCTCAGTTGAACAAACAGGTGTTGATTTGGAGGCGGTATTTGGTGAGATCAATATGATTATATGTAAAGTATATAAACCTGTTTTCAAATAATACTAAATGCATTCTTGGTTTGGAACTTCAAAACGTTCAAATCAGGAAGTGTATTACTGTAGTCTTATCCAAATGGTGATATTTACATGTGGAGCTTGTTGTATGTTGAAGAAATCTCGGAATGGGCCTGAGTTTTCAAACATTCTGAATCTGCAATAAAGTTGTCACATTCTACCTCCCGGTATGAGCTGAATGAGGTTCATTTTTAGGATTGTTGGAAACAGATGTTTTTCACTATACCATTTCCCGCCAATGGGTGTTAGATTGAACAAACAGTCAGTAAATGTAAGATTTAAGTGATTATAGTCATTGTTTCATGGATTTATTTTTCGTAGCGTTTTGCCAGCTGCTTTCGAAAACTATACATTTCTTTTAATGCAGGAGGCATTTTTGGAGCCTTCTTGTCGAACATCAAAGGGTGATACGGTCAAAATTTGGTCAAGGGAAAACGCGTGTAAATCGGTGAAATCGTTTATTTAAAAAATCAAATTAAATTTTTTTTTCAAGTTCAATTAGTATAAAATTCAGGAAAAATATTCAGTTAGGCTTCCGCTTTTCCAAATCCGAATTGCCGGGCCTTACGCTTGACCCCTGCCATCAGATTTTGTATAGCCACCTTGTCCACCTTCTTCGCCGCAGAAAGCCAGTTTGCCTTGAACTGCTGCTCGTCCTTAGCAGTTTTTTTGGTCTTCTTTAGGTTCCGCTTGACAATAGCCCAGTATTTCTCAATTGGGCGGAGCTCTGGCGTGTTGGGAGGGTTCTTGTCCTTGGGAACCACCTGCACGTTGTTGGCGGCGTACCACTCCATGGCCTTTTACCGTAATGGCAAGATGCCAAATCCGGCCAAAACAGTACGGAACAACCGTGTTTCTTCAGGAAAGGCAGCAGACGTTTATTCAAACACTCTTTCACGTAAATTTCTTGGTTGACAGTCCCGGAAGCTATGAAAATGCTGCTTTTCAAGCCACAGGTACAGATGGTTTGCCAAACCAGATATTTCTTTGCGAACTTTGACAGTTTCGTGTGCTTGAAAATATCTGCTACCTTTCCCCTTCCTTTTGCCGTATAAAACTCCTGTCCCGGAAGCTGCTTGTAGTCGGCTTTGACGTAGGTTTCGTCGTCCATTACCACGCAGTCAAACTTCGTCAGCATCGTCGTGTACAGCCTCCGGGATCGCGCTTTGGCCGTCGTATTTTGTTTATCATCGCGATTTGGAGTCACTACCTTCTTGTAAGTCGATAGTCCGGCTCGTTTTTGGCTCGATGCACGGTTGTAGACGATACACCCAGCTTATTTGCGGCATCTCGGAGAGATAGGTTAGGGTTTCGCTTGAAACTACCGGCAACTCTCTTTGTCGTCTCAGCGGCTTCCGGTTTTCGATTTCCCCCCGATCCAGACTTCCTGGCTGTCAACAAACGTTCCCCAAACACTTTAATTACATTTGTAACGGTTGATTTGGCAACTTTTAGCGATTTTGCCAACTTTGCGTGCGAGTAGCTCGGATTTTCGCGATGCGCGAGCAAAATTTTGATACGCTGCTCTTCTTGCTTGGACGGCATTTTGACAACTGAAGAGTGAATTCCAAAATCAAAATAGGAGCAACATTCTACACACACACACCTTCAAAATGAGGGGTGTTCAGGTTTTTTAAATGCAAAACTGAAAGAAATACGTCAAGTTGATATTGACCAAATTTTGACCGTATCGCCCTTTATTATTGGTTTGCGCTCTCTCGGTCAGAGGACAGTGAGCATTCAAAGCTTGTTTGAAGATCTCATTAAATTTTCAAATGATTTTTCATTTTTATGTCCGTGTAAGAATTAATTTTTTTTAAAGATTCCAAATCAAAATGTAACAATTTTTGACAACAGATTTTGCAGCACTTTAAACGCCTGGTGTGATTGAAATCCGTTATTCTTGATTTAAATGCATATAAATGTGCTCTACATTCTACTAAACGCACAAGTTCGTGATTGCATTCAAGCCGTAGCATACGTACGTCTTAGTTTCTCGCTGATACCTGATCTGGAAATGCATTATATCCGCAAGTGCAACAAATTATCAACTCATCAACATTAACATCAAGAACAACAGCTCTCGTCAGTCACCAGGGAAGACAATCATAAACTGGCACATTATTGTTCCTTGAACTGAAAACAACGCTCACTCAATCTGCACACGACATACACTTGACCCGTGGCGGCATGAGTGAGCCGGAAAGGGAGTGAGACATGCTCTTGAGCCAATTTTTCACGCGGGCAAACGTGCGCAAATGTGTAAAAGCCTTGCCGGGTGGATTTTGAAGTGCTCGGACAGCGAGGACGCGGCACTCGCTTACCATTGGATTGCTTTTTGATTGGCGTGTGGAAAATTAAACGCTGCTCGCTCGGGCAATAGCTGCAATATCAAAACGGTATGCGATGAGGTAGCGGATTTGGAGCTGTTTGTGGAACGGTGCACGCCAAAGTACATACATTTATCCATTCGAATGGAACGGATGCTTCTGGTTAATGGGAGTGTCAGATTTGGCGGCAGGACGAACGTGGAAGATTCTCGGACGACAGCTTGATCCCGTGAATTGTGCGCATTTCCCGAAAGCGGAGTACCTCAGCGCTGGCATTCGGTCATGCGGAATTTGATTGACCAGCGGAAAGTGTGGAAACATATTTCCGGTTGCTTGGCAAACAGGGGCACCGAGTGATCTTAATGGCGATTGTAGCGCATTTAATGATTTATTTCTCGATTATCTTTTACGCGGAGATTGATTCTTTGATATGGGTGCACTCAGTTCAAATGATGTAAAATGAGAAACTGTTTTAATGTTTGATGTTTTCGACATAAATATTTTTTTTTATGTTGAAAAGTATTTAACAACCCATTCTCATTCAATCTGTTGAAACGGAACGTTATGTGCATTACAACTTTCCAGGTGACTGGGTTATGAGATACTAATTTCATTACACCTTTATTTCGATTGGCCATCGTTCGTCATACAAATGCCCATCCAATTTACACTGAACTCGATAATCCTTTGAAATACCATCGGATAATCACGTACGATCCCATCATAAGCCCTCTAGCTGGATAATACTCAAATTGTTTTATCATTATTAGATTAGTTGCTAGGAGCGTTCCTGTGGTGTGTTTGAAAATGCGTTTTGCTACAAAGTGGCTGGTTGTACGGTTCAATCTGTCTAATGTTTGTTAATTATTTTCTGAAGTTTGAATTGCGCAAGTTTCTGCTATTGTTCAACTTGAAACACAATTATTCCAATAGAGAAGGGCTCCTTAATTTACCATGGAATCCTTATCCAAGGCAGCTCATCCTGAAACCTATGTTTTCCAACGAAATTAATCTGGAAAACATATTCTCATGCATGTAAATCTGCTACACAACATGCTATACATAATTCATACATTAAGATCCTACTTTCCATTACCTTCACTTCGGGTTTCGTAGAGTGGATATTCTAAAGACCAGCATCAACACTAGCAACAACTTCTAACTACATACATTGGCTTTTGAGCTATGCAGCGCTAGTCCTTGCCTGGCAATATGTCTTGTTCCGTTCCATGTTTGCCCGAGCGTCAGTTTCCAAACAGATTCGTGTCGATGACTACTTGGTGCCTGCCACATGTACCTACGCGTCCAACAGCGCCCCATCTCTTGGAATTTGTTTGTGTTTAGGATTCATCTCCCCGGAAAAGAACACCCCAAACATGTTCCCATGTCCCCCCCAGTCAAATAAGTTGCATAGCTGGGAAGTAGTAGAGCAACTTTGGCTAAATCTCATATTCCTGTAGGATTAGTGATCGCGATGCTTTGGCCACGCCATGGCACGTACGTGTACATAACAAGAGCGTTGATGTGTGAAGTTTCGACTCCACCCCATTCCAAAAAACATTCAGTAAGGTCTCCTATTGTACGATGGGTGGCACTCACCCTGATTAATTGAATGTAGAGTGGAGTTCTACTTTAGTAATAAATCACCGCTGTTACTTAGTCGTTTATTTTTGGAACAAGTGCAAATTAAATTGTTTGTTTTAATGACAGTTGAGTATAAGTGATTCTTGACATAAACGGTCCGCTGCCGAAATAATATTCCACCCTAGTTAGGGTCAGGACATTAAGAAGTTGTTAATTCTACACGAGTCGTAATTAATCTTTGATAAAAATCGGAGAACGTAAACAAAGAATTTTTGTAAATTTATGCTTCCCGAAAACGAAACATGCGCCACATTGTAAAAGGGGTGTTTAATTGAATTTATTTCCTCATATCTTTGAACTCATTTTTAGGGTCTAATGGACACTTGCACCGAAATTTAAGATCACATTTCGACTTACACACTGTCGAATAACTTGTTACCGTGAAATTAGGGTGTGTGGATGTTACCACCCACCGGCCTATAGGAAACCCGACTGTACTTGCTGCTTTGTGAATGAATGTCTGATTAGCATTAGTAGCTTGGGAGAAATATTTGCTCACGTTGATGAGTTCGACCTACCTCCGATTTTGGTGCCTTCCGTTCTTCATAATGCACTGTCAGATGAGCTTCGTTGTTTGCGCGGTACGATGTTCATGGTTTTTCATTTAGGTGGTAGGGTAACGTATTATTGTAGGTAGGGTATTTATTATTGTTCACTTTCGCGTAATTTTCGATTTTCTTAACTTTTCAGACACCATAACTTTACTGGTTAAGCTGAATAGATTATCTACACGCTCTTCGATTGATCTAAATTTGCCGAATTTGAACCTATAAACCGAATAATGCAGCCAATATGTACAGAAAATAGTCACACGTTATAAACTAACAGGTCACATAGGTAAAATAACAATGATTTAATATGAAAACCATAGACCCAATGTTAGGGACATATTTTTTTCTATGTTCCCAATTATGGCCTGTCTCATGGAAAGCGTAGTAAAAGTGTTGTTATTGGTAACATTTACAATACAAATGTCTGAGTTTTAGTTGAATGTTTTTCATATGGCTCATCTTAACACAAACTAAAGGAACAAAATCTGTGTAGAGCGAATTATAATGTTTTGATTGCCGAATGACCGATAAATCATATGCTAAAACCATTTAAGTGTTTCTCAGCAGTTTAAGTATAGTTTGATTGTTAGTAAAATTGTTTTTTGGGTAGAGCGAAAACAGCTGGGAACGCCTTGAATCATAAAATTGGCAAAAAGCGTACATAGCCAACATTCAATAACAAATCTATCGAATGGGACGAATTTGCATCCATGAATAGACCCAATTTGATGCCTACAGACTGACATTAAATCGAATCGAATGTTTCTGACTTTATAAAATGCGTTGTGTAACTTTTCGTGATACATACTACCAGATAGAATATTAAACATATCTTAACAAGTGTATAGCTTGTTAAATTTTGCTTCCAGCTGAAATACTTTATGAGTTATGATAAAATATGTAATCGATTGTTGCATACTAGGCTGAGTCAAGGGACACATACCCTAGTTTCCAACAATTGTTTGCATGTAAATATAGCGGTGGGAAGAAATTCAAGATGAGTTGTCCAATTCCAAAGCAGGTTTGACTTCAGACACTGTAGTTGGCCTACTAGTACAAGTTGAACTTTGCCCGTTTTCTTATCAGAAAATGAAATTTCACTTTTATAGATGGATTTCAAATTTACTTACCTTTGTATACGTAAAATCAGATTGATTAAGGAGTAACAAATTGCTGTGATTTTATTTGATGCTGATCACTTGTCAACGTCTCTTTTTCTGGCCTACTGATATTGTTTGTCCGAAAATACATCGAAACGCCTGATAGGCACATATTGGCCTATCACAGTAAAGAAAAAACATAATTCGAAAGGAGCGCATCTTTTATTTTTCAAAAGAGGGGGTGTACATTCAAGAAATTCACAGTTTCAGAATCGCATTGTAGTTCTTGAACTGAAATAGTTTAAGATCTTGATTGATTGTTTTACCAACGATTGCCGCAAATAATAGAGAATACATCCAACTTCACTAAGGTATCACTATTCACGCGGCTGAACTCAACTAGTGCGAGCACCATTAAAAAAAAAAATCTTGTCATGAGCTGCCATTTTTTTTATTTGCTCAGTCTTAGTTGCGTTGTTAAGGACGTGAAAAATAAGCCTGTTTTGATGTCGTAGGAGATGTTCGCTCATCACCATGAGGCACCAAGAGTGGACAGTAATGTTTGCTAGAATGAAAGATATGAAGAGAAGGTGTTGAAAGTTCCGTCAGTGTACGGTAGGTTGGAAATAGTATAGAAGTATTGAAAATTGAGCGAAAGGGCATGGGTAAAGTAGTACTCGAATAGAGGACGTTACCTTTGCGTAACATCCCACTGTGGGCTAGGTCGAGGCACGGACGAATCCGCCACATCAACAGGCAAAAGCAACGTATTGGTACGCTTTCATGTACTACTGATAGCTTTGTGAAAGTTTCTAGTTTGTTTTCAATGAAAATCATGTGAAATAAAAGTAAAACGAATCGATTGTGTTGCTGGTATTATTGTTTTCGTGCCTTTTTGTTATGAAAATCTAAAAGGCATCGTCAAATTTATCCTAATTTAAATCCTAATTCCGTGTTTGAGCTTCTGCCCTAGAACGGCTTCAAAAAAACAACTTCAGTACACTGTGGAGCAACTGCATTTAGATCCTGGAAGAAGTGAACCAACAATTTGCGCGGATGTTTTATGTACTGGAAGTTCTCTCTCTCTCTCTCTCTCTCTCTCTCTCTCTCTCTCTTTCTCTCTCTCTCTCTCGCTCTCTCTCTTTGTCTCTGTCTGCTACTATTTATTTTGTTTATTTTAAGCCTGTTCTGTATTGCTCAAAACGCCGTCGATACAAGAACCATTTCGCAAGCTCATTGTAGAGATCTACGTACTATATAGAAACCTGAAAATGTTGCAGCTTCAACTGTTTACCAAAGATCCCAAACAACTACTCCCAACGAAGTTTGTGGAAGGTCTGTCAAAATTATGGACATAAAAGGACTTCGATCTCTTTCTACTTATCACCAGTACATCTACAAAATATTCAAAAGAGAATGCCGAAATGATGATGATAGTCCCACCCCTTACTCCTACCAAGATTTGAGCAAGGCTAAGTCACTTAGAACGGCAAACATACTTTTGCATATAAAAACTAATAAACGATACATTAATAAATTACAATCGTTCCACAAACAACACATTCACGACCCCTTAAACTCTGGTGAATATCCATAATAAAATGGATATGATCCGTAAAATTTTGAAAATGTTCCATAAATAAATTGTCTATGATCCATAAACATTAAGCCTGCATTTTTGAGTTTTAATCACTATTTTCAATTTTTAGGTGCATAAAAATTGGGAAGTTAATCTTACCTTACCTTTCCGTTAGAGTGATGCAAATTTTTAAATATTTTCTCCCCTATGCTTAAACGATTTCAAATCATGTCCTTGGCAACATCTTGAAATTTGAGCTCATTTGATGAGAAACTAACACTAATTAGAATTTTGATTACGAAATTACGAGTACTATGGAGTAAGCAAACGTTTTGTTCAATAGTTATTCTTATAGAAATTTTTTTCAACTACAATTTTCAAAAAAAAAAGTCCGATAAGAATGTTTTTAATCAATTCATAAGAGATTGATAATCTTTTGTCATGATCAAACAGCTCCTCAGTTAGACAAACTATATTGTACAATGTAGCCACGATTTGTTATGCTGTACTCCAAGTGCTAGAAATATCAATGTTGCCTGCTGAGCAGTTGAGGATTGAAGAATTAAGGAGGTAGAAAGTGATCGATTTTTCCGGTATCGTCTTCAAGTTAACGGCTGATTCAAGCATTTGCCCGGTAGAATGCAAACGGAAGATGTTTTTTGTAGACGGCAAGCGTTTGCCCGGCATAATTTAATTAAAAAAAATCTTAGATAACAGTTTGATCAAGCCTTAAATTTTTAATAATGTATAATTTATGGATTCTACATATTATTTTAAAGGCCCAAAGTTTATTTCCTATGGACTATATTTAGAAGTTTGTGGTTAATTTTTCAAACCTATCATGGACCATTGACGATTAATTTATGTAATATTTTCAGTAATTTATTGATCATGTGTATACATTCAAGTTCACAAACGTTACATTTAAGGATCAATTTTACAACTTTGTGGAATGATATTGAACCTTTTATGGAACATTTGCTATATGTTTATGGGTAATCCGTACAATTTTATTGATTATACCCTAAATATATAACGGTACATTTTTGACATTTTATTGCTAAATTTTATATAAATTATGGATCACATTGATAAATTTTATGGATCATATCCATTTTATTCTGGATATTGACCAGAGTTTAATGGGTCATGAATACGTTTTTCATGGAATGAATTTCAATTTTTAATGGATCATTTCTTCAGTTCAAAGGTGCAAACTCAGGGCTGCCACTTAGAACAGTGTGCCAGCCACGAGGTTTTACACACTAGACAAATTTGTTACATAACTGAGGAACTTCGATTTTCAATCAATACCACATGTGTGGTACACTGTAGCACACTTTTGACAGTTAAGCTATAAGAAATAAGAAACTAGCAATCTTGCCAATATTCGTTGTTGATCGCCAGGTACAGCAAACAAATAAAAATTTTAACTGTCAACACATTGGAACCTTCGGCACAATACGGGAATACCCAAAAAAAAACAAACTGATTTCATTCAATTTGATTCTTAAAAATATATTCATTTGCTGTATAGCGAATCGTTGTGAAAAGCTATTGATGTCATCCACAAAAGCAATAGATCAGGAAATCCTATAAAAAATCTGATAACAGAATTCCTTATCATAAGGAGTGTATCGAAAATAAGCTATCCACAATCTTTCTTTCAAATTATGTTGAAAACCGATATTTTATTCATACAAAAAATTGATCCTTTATTGTACGAGGTTAAACTTGAACATAATGAAGACCGGATGAAATTTAAGTTATTCCTTCACGAATTTTCGAACTTTGGATCGAATGCTATTTATCAAGTTCCGGACAAGTGTTGCATCGCATTTTTTGGACGCTTGAGCCCAAATTTTTTTGAACTCCTGCATGTTCCCAGCTGCCTTACCAGTCTTCTTGAAGACCCTCTTCACGATTGCAGAGTAACGTTCGATGGGTCGAAGCTGAGGGCAATTTGGTGGATTGATATTTTTCTCAACGAAATCTATACCCTTTTCCGCAAGCCAATTGAGAGTGGTTTTGGCATAGTGAGCCGACGCTAAATCCGGCCAAAACAGTGGAGGTGTACTATGCTTCTTATATAAAGGCAACAATCTCTTCTGGAGACACTCACATCGATAGATTTCCGCATTTATAGTTCCGGTAGTGTAAAAAATGGTTGACTTCAAACTACAGGAACATATTGCTTGCCATACCAGTACCTTTCGACCGAATTTCTCCACTTGAATCGACCTGTCCGCATCGCTCACATCCTCCCTTACGACGGCAGTAAAGTATTGTGGACCTGGAATGGTTTTTGAGTCCTCCTTTACATAGGTCTCATCGTCCATCAAAACGCATGCATCCGGACGCTGCAAAAGACGCGAATACAATTTCCGGGCCCTTGTTGCTGCTCGATTCTTCTGATCTGCACTTTGTTTCGAGATTTTCTGCTTCTTGTATGTCTTCAAGTGGTTTCGCCTCTTGATACGCTGGATCATTCCGACACTCGTTCCTGCTTTTTTGGCCAAATCACGTATTGACATTGATTTGTTCTTCATGATTAGAGATACCACTTTTTGCTCCAGTTTCGGGTTGGAAGAACCGGGTTTTCTGCCTTTTCCTGGTAGCTCATCCAAAGAATAGTGTTCCTCAAACTTATTAATGATGGTTTTAACACTCGCATGATCAAACCGCTTCGCCAATTTTCGCATAGTAATACCCTTCTCACTTAGCCATGTGTCCAGAACCTTAATTTTCACTTCATTTTCAATATGCAGCATTTTGAAAATGCAGAATTTGAACCGCACAAACAAGTAAACAAAAGAAAGCTGATAGTCAAACGCACAGCATGCAGTGTTCAGAGCATAAAAAAACCACCACAAATACATGCGTACAACGCAGATGTATGTGGATAGCTTATATTCGATACACTCCTTAAGCAAGCATCCGATCCTGCCCGCTATAAAGCCAATGCGGTTCCAACACTAATAAAACCACTAGCTTAGTTTTGGGCTGACCAAGGATATCTCCAGCCAAGTAAATCGAGATAATTTCCAAACCGCAAAAATCCTGGACCTGTCTTATGCCTTGACTATGGAGTTGTATCATAATACAAGGGTGTTTCGAAAATTCTCAACGAAGAAAGTGTCATCAAGATAGCCTAGTATTACGTTACAATGCTGCAGTACGAACTAAGCATTAGTCAAACGTTTAGTTTCAACCACGACAGAATTGACAAGGAATTCTCGACAATCAGCCAGACAGTTATAGCACAGAGAACAGACACCCAAGCTGGAGTGCCCTTCGTGTGTAAATGTCTGTAACTGCCATTTTAAAACGACAGCTCGTTTCCGTTAGTTTTGGATATTCGTATGTTGATGGCGCCACCTGCGCGCCTTGAGATTTGATAGTCATTGACTGTCTGTCAATTTTAGTTTGGTGAAACCTTGACTATGCGTAGCAGTTTTCCCAATGCACACTGGGCCAGGAGACGAAATTAGCAAGACAAAACCTCTAGCGCTTTGAGCATGCATTTTATCAAGATGATTGCTTCAGCATTGTTGCTCAGTTTTATCTGCGCCACAATTTGGTAATAAAAATTAGTTCCAATTTTCTAACTGCTGCGATACTAACTTTTTTATTTCGCCTTCTAGCGGTTTGATGTCTTCGGCAAAGTTGTAGAGCATAAAATAATAAGAAAGTTTGCCGAAGACATCAAAGTTCTATGTCTACAAATAACAAAGTTACGATTAGTTTTGTAAAGTTTAACTGAAATTTGCGTTTTTTCTACTAATTTTCATATTTTCGTCAAATATATTATTTTTGATACCGTTTATGTGTTGAACCTTATCATTCGCGTATGTTTTGGAAGAGTTCGTATAGTTTTGGGACATAACAAGCGAAATATTAGCCAAAACTTTGAAAAATATCATGAATTTCAAAATTAATTTTCTCAAAAAATTGCAAGTTGTTGCAAAAAATTACTCATGTTTCAGAAAGTACCATATGTGACCTTTCAATTCTGAAATTATGCCCGATACATATTTTGATATATTTGAGATATCTGGATTAATTATAATTAATATTTTTGATCTAGCAACTATTTTTTATTTTATATTTACTATTATTTCAACAGGTTTTGTACGGATTCTGGAAATTGATTTTTATCGGTTTGAGGAAACTGTTTTGTGAGTGTCATCACGGGGTCAGAGGTTAGCAAAAGTTTTCTAAATACATCTTCGATGTTCGCCAAGCGACTGAATTGTCGAGAATGGTGCTCCCGAAATTTTCTGATCGATTTGTTCCGACGCTCTTGTGCTTCTTCCGACAATAGTCCAATAGGAATTTCACAATGACTTATTATTTCAGATCCATGTACCAAGATCCTGTGAACTGAAGGCGAAAGGGGATAATAATCATAATAATGGACATATAACTTTCTAGTTTCTTCTGCATAGGTTTCGAATGATTTGACGTCGATTTCTAATTTCGATGATAGCGCGCAAAGAAGTGTAGCGACTCGACGAACGATGTCCACCTCAAGTCCTGTAATTCTTGCCGTTGTTTCTGGATCTTGAAAGAATCTTCTAGCAGTGTTGCCATCATTTGTGTTACCTGATGAAAAAATAAAGATAAAGGGATCTACTTCCCGATAAAGAAGAAAAATGCAGTTACCTCCGGATGGCAAAGGTTCACTTAATCTCAGCCCAATCTTCTTAAATTCTTCTCTAATTGCACGTTGCCGTTCAAGAAAGGTTTCGTTTCCTTTATTTATACGCCATTTTTTGAGTGGGATTCTGTACGAAACATTAAGCAGAAGCTCCATACTTCTTATGTAAGCATGCAAAACAGGAATGGTTTCAATTTTATTGCGATCGTCACATATTTGGGCTTCGATGGGATTACTGAGTTTTTTGCCTGATGCTTCGCAAAGATTGCACGCCTGGGAACTTGTTCTTGTGAAGCTGTTAATAACTTTGCCATCGACCATACTCAAAATTTACTCAGAAGAAACATCTACAGAAATCCTATTTATCGTCAATGTATTTTTGTATTTGTAACATCATACTCTCCACTTCTCGTTTGATAAGATCAGCAGTTTCTTTTTGAAAAACCATTTCGATGGGGCGGCACAAATTGATGGATGATGGACTGTTGTTGCTCCAAACTTCTTGTCGTTCGCCGGAGACTGCGTTGAAATATATTCGCAAAGGAACCAGGCAAATCAAAAAATATGCGAGTCATTACATGATATAACATCATCGCCAACTTCTTCAAAAAATGTCATTTTATACCGTGAGTGGTTGCTTGAACCATCCAATCCCCATTTTAAAATAACACATAAATTTCCCTGTTCATGAATGTACGGTTCAATATATTTATTCAGTGTCATGAAGAGACGCTCTACCGTATGGTCAACAAGATTTTGAAGAGGAACTTCTGCGCATGATGGCCGAATGGAAATATCTGAAATACGTTCAAACATGCAAACTTTTAAAACTTTATTGTAAAGGTTATTATCATTTGCGTGCCCAATATAGTTTGCAAATAAACTTTGATACAGCTCACATTCCGCCATGAAACAGCTTCCAATCAATTGGGAATTGTTCCAATTTTTAAATTTTTTGGTTTTATTAAAAATAATTTCGAAACTTTTGAGGAAATATTTTTTTTTCAATTGGAGAGTTAAAGTAATTTTGAAATAATTTAGAATTATTAAAAAAGCGACTCAAAACCACCACAAAATCCAAAACTTGAAAGAATTATCGATCTATTGGAAGCTGTTTAGACAAGAACATAATTAAATGAATTTGTCCTTACCACGTGGATAACAAGTACTTTTATTATCGCGGATGTCATTGTATGCTGGATAAATGTCATATCCTTTTTTTAGCGTCATGTTCCTTATGTTTTGGTACTGTTGTTTTGTTAGATCGTTTTCACATAAAAAACCTCAATGCATCGTCGACTGTAAAACGTTTCATCTCTGGTTCAACAGATAGAGCAAGTTTTTTGAAACGGGAAGCTTTCTCAGGAAATGCAAATAGGTGCTCGACAACCCAAGCAACGGAACGATATCCATCAGTCCTTAATGCCGTTACCGTGGCTGAAACCAATTCTGCTGTGGTGTGTTTTTCTCGCAAATCTTTGGTTTTACGGAGCCTGGTCCTAGGGGTTTCTGCACCAAAAGATATTTTCTTCCTTCCACCAACATTTTTCTTCGGAATATTATTCAAAATTTTAAAGTTTGAATCCAGCCATTTTGAATGTTTCAGGAAAACAAACTCTTTATGCGGTGGCACTTTGCGTATCGTGATTCAATATTTGATAGTAGCAAACGTAGTGAGTTTTGAACGGAATCAGAAAACATTTTATTATCAGGACATGTTATTTTCTTCTTCACATACGATGCCACATCACCAAGTGGAAGATTCTGTAGGAATAATTCTACTATTTCTCGTACGCAAATACTGCACGCTAATAATAAAATTACTTGAATGAATTCCTACTGGATTAATTAAAATAACCTACCTTGAGCCATAGTGATCTGTAGAAGGCACCAACCACAAACTAGAAGTAATCTGCCGAAAGAACCAAAAGGGTAAACCAGCGCTTCCAAACGGTTGATAACTACACAATTATTATGACATTTGACGTTTGAGATTTGAAGTTTTGAGGCGTATTCAAAAGTAATGGGGAAAGTCGTGGTTGCTTCGATATTTCATCAACATCCGTGCACTCATGGACATAGAAAAAATTACTGTGAGGCACGTTTTCAATATTCTCGTGGAAATGAGTGAGGCAAAACCAAAACACGGCTAACAGTAATATCAAAAAGGCAATAGAATTATGGCAGCGTGCACAGGCTCATGCTTCAACATTTGCTTCGATGATGACCCCTTGGTTTTGACAGTGAAGTAAACAAGTATGTGTGTCAGCGATCAATCGTATTCGTCGACACACGAATACAAGTGCAGAGGAATACTTATTTTCAATTGACTTTTATAGCACACTATCTTTTACAGATTAAAAATAAAGATATTCGAGGTGAAAAAATAATTCCATTTGACATGTTGACATGAAAACATATCAGATTTTGTACAATGGAATGCATATGTATGTATACGCAAAAAGCAATCAATTATAGCATTGAGTTCGGGCTAAAATCATCAAAAGTTTAAAATACGATATCTCAAATATATCAAAATATGTATCGGGCATAATTTCAGAATTGAAAGGTCACATATGGTACTTTCTGAAACATGAGTAATTTTTTGCAACAACTTGCAATTTTTTGAGAAAATTAATTTTGAAATTCATGATATTTTTCAAAGATTTGGCTAATATTTCGCTTGTTATGTCCCAAAACAATGCGAACATTTCCAAAACAACGCAAATTATAAGGTTCAACACATAAATGGTACCAAAAATAACATATTTGACGAAAATATGAAAATTAGTAGAAAAAACGTAAATTTCAGTTAAATTTTACAAAACTAATCGTAACTTTGTTACATTTGTGACATTTTAAAAACGAAGAGTTTAAGCCGTGCAAACAAGTAAACAAATGAAAACTGACAGTCAAACGCACAGCATGCTAGGATGAACACATTAAAATCATCACAAATACACGCGTCCAACGAAAATGTACGTGAATCAGTGCTGTAAATAGTCGACTTAATGCGATTTATTTGCCGATTACGCGTGAAGCTGATTCTAAAATATTACAAATATTGGAATGGTTGTACTAATTTGTCTCACAATTCATTGCTCTCATTTTAAAACCTTAGACGTGAGAACGCAATATCTGCATATTCAAATGATACTCATCATTGACAATCATTTGCATATAAGACTTTCTATATACCAGTTAGGGCAATGCACTGTTTGTCAAAGTTGTAGAATAAACCAAGAGCTGCAATTTAATCACATACCTTTATTTATAAATTCAGCTTCTGCACCAATTTATCGGTAAATTTATCCACATTGACGCAATGAATATGTACAGTACCGACGTGGTAGCATATTTTCGATACATTCCTTAATTTGCTCCAATGATTTATCTCCTGTAGTTTCTTTTTCATCGCCATCCAAAATAAGTTAATTTATTTATAAATGGATTCGTTATTTTGAATTATTATACAAAATTCCTGAAAAACTCTCCAAACTTTGAAGAAATGTATTCGATTTAGGAAGTAGGTGGAATCGACTTTTCTTTTTACACTGACAATATTTCCAATTTAAAGAAAGCTAATTTCCAATACTCGAACATTATATACTCACTCGCACACATGTATAGTATGTTGAATCCTGCGGTAATTTATTTTCAAGAACAATTCTAACAGTGGAATTTTCCACTTTTGAAATCCGTGCAAAATTCAAACACTTCAGGATGCCAATACATGCTTGGAAAATATATACGAACCCACCATCATAGGCAATTCGCCCGAGTTGGATCCGAACCGCAAACAATAAAACATTCATATTGATCTGCGTGGGTGCGGGTCCATGGGCGGAGTGGAAATAGCTAATTTCGAGTAGCGTTCAGATTGCAGTTTCAGCCAGGTGAGGATGAAGCTCACTATTGCCAACCACAGCATCAGCAGCAGTAGAAGCGTATCCATAGGACCTGCAGATATGGCAGTGAAAATTCCGTGGTATTTTCAATTTGTCTCGCATATTTATGATGGTTGCGGAGGACACTTTCACAAAAATAATGTAACTGAACGAAGCAAT
>JASCZW010014613.1:0-22480 GCA_034211315.2 Aedes japonicus
TTATATGCTTAGATCTTTAGAAAGATCAAGCAGTTTGCGAGTTATAGAGATATTTGGAGTAAAGGGCGAACACGAAAATTATTGCGACACCTGGGAAAATGTCATGTCAATTTTCTTATAATGTTTAGAATCAAACCAAAATTTTAGGGTAGTTTTATACATATATTTACTTCAAAAATCAAAGAAAAGTTAATCGATGGAGCCCTTGAGTGTAAAATTGAACGCATTTTCGCTTGATGCCCTCCATCAAAGTCTTTTACAGTGTCATCCGGTACCAGTTTCTCAGTTTTTTTTCCATTTTCTTAACATGTCCTTCTCGTCTTTGACTGTCTTCTTGCTCTTCCGAAGGTTCCCGCTTCATCATTGCCCAGTACTGCTCCACTGGGCGCAGCTCCGGACGGTTTGCGCTTATGGATTCATGTCCTTTGGAACAAAATGGACAGAATTGGCCTCATACCACTCCAGGACACTTTTAGAATAGTGGCATGATGCCAAATCTGGCCAAAATAGCGGAGCTTCGTCGTGCACTGCTGCAGAACGGCAAAGGCGCTTCTCAAGGCACTCAGGTTGTAGATCTCGCCATTTACTGTGCCCTTTGTCACGAAAGGCTTACTCCTCCAGTCCGCAGAGCAGATGGCCTGCCAAAATGAGATATTTAGGCGAATTTGCTTAAAATCGGCTTTATATACGTTTCGTCGTCCATCACACAGCAGCCATATTTTGTCAGCATCTTCTCGTAGAGCTTCCGTGCCCGAGTTTTACGCGCGTCGATTGTTGCCGCTCATCGCGGTTTGGGAAGTTCTGTACCTTGTATGTATGTAGTCCAGCTCTACTTCTTTGCATTCTGGACGTAGCTCTGCGACATGCCGATCTTTTAGCCAAATCACGGCTTGAGATCATCGTTGGGATTTGCTTTAATCATCCGCTTCACCTTTCCTCCGTCTTTTTGTTCTCCGGTCCCGGTTTTCCAGCTCCTTTGCCGTGGTCCAACGTCAACCGCTCCTGGAACCGCTTCAACACTCTGGAGACGGTTGAATGGTGAATGTTCAACATTTTTCCCAACTGCCGGTGCGACAGGTCAGGAAATTCCAGGTGTTTGGAAAGAATTTGTTCTCCTCGACTCGCGTTGGTTCACTCCATTTTCGTTGAATCGAAGAACACGACTTCGAGTTTGACAGCATGTAAACAATACACATCACATGAGAAAGTGTGCAAAATTTTGGTTGATTTTTACCCAATGGTAAAAAGTTGTGCCCCGTTGAATGTGACGCAATAATTTCGTGTTCGCCCTTAATGAACAGCTTTGATTGCTCATTGCAAAGTGTTGTTCCAGTTTTCATTCACTTTCAAAGATTCCCAGGCTTTAGCTCCATTCTAAGAGAAGAAGCTAGATAAACCAGATAAAAGGGCTCAGGTCCTTCGAACTGGAAGAGACGATCCGAGTATTGCTAGTGTATCGGCTCGTTCATTTCCACTAATTGTGTGCGTTTGCTACGAAATACCTGCCTAACAAAAGCCTTACGCTCAATTTCAAACTACTTCTATTCAATTTCATAACCTGCCGAGCTCTACCGGACCTATCGAAACTTTCTCTTCACGTCTTTGGTTCTAGCAGAACTTGCTATTCACTACTGGGCTCCCATGATGTTGGGAAGATATAAAAACATTATAATTTGAATGTGGCGCACTGTACGCAATAAATAAAAACAAAATTAGTAATGTATGACAACATCAAGGTAATTTAGATGTGAACAACAGGACGCAGCCAAAAGGTTGGTTGAATATGGACAAGAAGATTATGTACAATTCAAATATTGAATCACGAGTTTAAACTAGCCATATTAGGTACAGATTGAATTTTTTCATCTATTCATCTAATCTTATCTACTCTAATATTATTCGGACGAAGCCAGTAAGAGGAAGGACCCTGGAAAATCAAAACAAGATTTAAAGAGTGGCGAACCAGCCCAGGAGACTGAAAGCCACTTAAATAAAGATAAAAAAAAAACAAGATTTAAATCTCGACGCATCTTGTGAATCTACAGAAAAAGAAGGATGCGTGGAGATGTCGTACCATGCGCTCCGAGAAGGATTCAAATATAGGGTTATAGAGATAAAATGGTTCACAATTACCTGTTTTACTCCGCAATATTTTGAGCACTTACCACCTTCTCAAGTGTGCGAGAACCCTTTGCGGGACCATTTGGTTTATATGCAGATACAAAAATATTCGCAGTGATGGTCGGAGTGTAGTATTTTCTGATTTCGAAGAGGTTTTTTTCTTCTGTTCGGGACATGAACTAGCAAACCACCATTTCTCGAGGTAATTTTATGTTTAGGAATTTACTAGTTGTTTCATAAACAATGACTTTAACTGTTGATTTCTCTTGAATCTTAAATCACTCTTTGTGAAATGAAAGCAGCATCTGGTAGAAGAATGTTAGTTCTACCATATAGCGTAGCAGGATGTAATAGGTTTCTTTTGATTCGTGAGAGATCAACGTTTAAAGTCAGTTGTTTACAAATGGCTTTTGGGTCCTAATCATGAATTACTTCGAGATCTGATCTGCTGTAGTTTATCCCATATACTTTGTTTAGTACATCTCGGGTAACTTCATCTGCTAATGAGGAATGTCCGGAATAACTCGTTGCATGACGAATGACCGACTGAATGCTATGTTTTAGGTTTGTCTCGCTCCATCGTTTTTTTCGTAAATAATCACCAGACGGTATGTCGCGTACATACTGTCCATTTTGCTCGCGAGAAAGTCCGTACTGTTGCGGAGGTGAAATCGCACTCGGAAAGCGCCACAGAAAGGTGTTCTTCGGGCTAGCAGAAACCGTGTAACGTCGTGGAAGTGACATTTTCCTGTCGCTAAACAGTTTGGAAAAAGTGGTGAAAAAATGGGTTTTTGTTTGGCTCTCATCCTCCATTGGCGGTGGAAAGGAGTTTTCTTGCTGAATTTTTTTCGCTCCAACCTCTCCCCTCTGGCGCTGAGCTGATGGCGCGCTCTCCAAGGGTCCGTCGCTTGCGTTTGCACTTTTTAGGAGAAGCGCAGTGGTGTTGGTATAGAGTTTGGTGGATTGGATTTTTATGCTTTTATTCACCCCACCCTGGATGCGATTCACAACGGCAAAGAATGAAAGGTACGTGGATTGTAGCGCAGTGTGTAGTGTGCGCGATGACGTGTGTGCGTGTGTGTGTGTGCGTGTGTGCGTGATGACCGATGACGTGTGTGTGTGTGTGTGTGTGTGTGTGCTGTTAGCGAGTACGTTTGCCTGCATCAGCGGTCTTTCTTTCAACACAGCGGTGATTATGTGGCACGACGTTGTGGCGGCAGTAGCACCTCATCGCGCGTCGCGTTGTTCTGCGTCGAGACTTGGCCATCTAGGGATATCGAGGAGAGCTGGTTTGCAAAGCAACAATCTAATTTATGCCTTCTACCATATTTTTGAAGTCATTATCTCAAAAAACATATTTATGCAGTGAAACAAATGAACAAAACATATTTATGTCTTGAATATAAAGTGATAGTACCAAAAAGCGTCAAAATTATTTGTTTGACATTTTTTCAAAATCTGTTCTGTTTAACAGACATAAATTAAAAAGCTCTTTATTCAATAACTGTAGCTCAACTTAATGGTTGTGGTTTTATTCAAAATTCGCTGCTTTTTCATTATTGTGTAAGGACGCGAGGGAGGTTGGAGGGATTGTTACCATCACTTTAATTTCAATTTACGAGAACTAAATAATGCAACAAGAGGTAGGTTGGTTTTCGGTAAGTGAATGGTTGGAATTGTTTACTGTAGCTGCTTTTACATGGTCAAGTAATTTAATTTTTCTAGTGTAAAAATTCCATGTAAATATTCAAGTTGAAATTTGTATATATACCAATTGGGTCTTTCATTATGTCTTTCTATGATGAGAAAGTGAGATCCTTGTAAAAACCGGCACATATGTATGGGAAGTTAAGTTCTTGGTCCATTCATATTGGATCAGTCTATAAAAACAAATGAGTCCTATACAAATAACATGCAGTAGAGGATGCGTTGGAAAGTAGTACTCCTTGATTTTATGATGCAACATAGAGACTGATATGTAAGCTTTTATGGTAACTTATTTGAGTCTGTTATTTTTTTGGTGGGGATCCTTACTTATTTTATTGCCCACAGCTATTTTATTGTGGGAAACAGTAGAAATTTGCAATTTCCCAGTTTATTAGATGCAAATAAAAACAAAAATGAAATAGTGTTTATTGAATCTAAGTTCGGTATATAGCCGTGAAATTTTCTATTTGTCTTGCCTTTGTTTTTATTAGTCATTTTATGCCTAAAAATTTCCACTGTTTCTTTAACAACTACAGCAACGGGGATTCCCTAAGGGGGTAGCCTATGAGCCAGTCGATGGATTTGTTGACTGGACAAGGGTTCGTGGAGTCGCCAGTCTCTTGTTATGCGAAGACACGCGGCCTACTGGCCGTAGTCTTCCGAAAGGTCCTCACTGAGATAGGCTGACCCTGCTACAAGAAGCCATCACGTAGGCTATTCCCTCAACACAACCTGCTGAGAATAGTCCCGCAACCATAGGTAATCCTTGCAATGATGGTGGGTTCTTATCACACATCACATCTCCTTTGCCCCATCATTTATTTATTTGAGAGGTGAAGCAGGAATTTCTCTTTGTGTGCGATTATTGAATCAAAAAAGAGCGTGTAACGAATGATTTTTTGATACGATTGGAGCCATCGTTGGTTCACAACACAACGACAAAAAACCAAGACAAAAATAGTCAAAAAGGTCTGTAAAATAACATTTGTAAACAATGACTTCTAGCGTATTTTTCCTGGTATCTGCTTGCTCCCACAAACAAAATAGCATCATAAACAGGTGCAGGGAATTATTACCTTCCCGTCGGTAGTGGATATATATGTTCGCAACTTGGCATGTCCAGGAAATTGCACGTTTACGTCGTTGTTTACCATTGTTACTTTCGACCTTTTGATGATTTTGTCTAGAAATAATGCTTTTACGTTTAAACTACAACTGCGGAGAAAAGAGAAGTAATCGTGACAGGAAAACTAACTAAATTCGGTAGATTTAAACAAGTTTATACGTTGTCTAAATATTTACACCTGGGAATAACTGCTCCAGCGGCAATAAGAGTTTTGTTCATTGCATCGGACGGGTGATGTAAATGGATACATTACAGTAACCTTATGAGGATGAACAATTGAGCTGCAGTTTTCTTCGAATGTAAGAAGAAAATCAACACTTCCCGTAAATTACAATTTTCAAACATCCAATGTATAAATGCAAAAACAAAATCAATGTTGCAAAGTAGTTTGTTAACCATACATCTAACCTTGGTTCGCGGCGTTTTTGGATTTGTCAAATTCAACCAGCTCTTACTGCTAGAGCCATCTACTGACAAACAGCGAGAACTTAGATGCGCATCTAATGCCTGTCAAACTTCTTTAATCCAGTTACTCAAAAACACGTACTAGATTAAAGGAGTACAGGTGGTTTTCAAAAAAGAAAAAGAAATCTTATAAATCTTGGTCCAACTCCGTCTTATCCTTATCCAAACAAATCAAGAAGGTTTGAACACGGCAACAGACATCATTCATTTTCTTCAGATTACTTATCTCTGCCCATTATCCTTAACTGAAGCTTCAATATGGTTCCTGCTAGACAGCTACGGAGATGTACTATCAGAAATCAATCAAAAAATAATCATCAAAATGTTCAATTACGATTCAGAATCACTTTCTTACCTGTTGAATTAGGACGACACAATTGGTGAGATTAACAATGTTCAACGGCTAACGTCACCCTGGAAAAAAATTAACAAAACCATACCACCAACAACGTACAGAAGAAATAAAACAAACAGCCACTGCTGCTATTGAAGCTCATTATCTCTTTGTTTCGTTAATCATTCGAACGTTCAAATTGAACCAATTATATTCGGGAGATTGTTATGTAGCTTCTTTCGTCACACCCATGAAAGTACAAACCAACCGAACTCTACAATGATCTACCAATTTTTTTAATTACCTGCGGTAGTTACCCAGAAAATTTATATTTCATGCATTCGGTTATGAGATCAAAAAAATGCGTTTGCAGTGATTAAATGATATGTTTGTCGTTGCTTTCATTTAAACCTACGGTCGATAAATTGCAGCTTAAGCAGATGAAGCCGTCATTGGAGCTGCCATTGTTGAAGTTGGGTTTCCGGACCGTATCGCGATGGCAACTACAAATAATGGAAATTGTTTAACAATTCCCCAAAGAAAATCCCATCTCAGCATGCGCCCATCAACTGAAGCCGGAATATTTAATTACTCAATTCCAATGGAGCATACCGCGGTGGGTTTGACCGATCCTGCAAATTGAAAATATTTTACCGAAATAAAAATTTATTCAATTCGAAGGCAACTCCCACCCTCCACTTGCACGAGAACTGTCAGCTTGGCCCCGGCCCGAATCGGTCGGTTGTGCCTGGCCGGTCCTGCCTGGCACTGGTAGCTGGTCGCGTCCTCCCGTCGATGCGTTGGTGATTCTCGGGTTGAACACTCCGGTGCTGTGGTTTGATTCAACGAAAACCGCGGAAAGCCGATGATCTGTTGCTGAATCCAAGAGCGAACCCATCCGGTCCACTGTACCCGCCCGGCAAGGGTGCTCGATTTCGCAACGTAGCACCACTTCGTCCCCCGGGCGTGCTTCCACGTCGTTGGGGGTGATGCGAAATGCTTGCTGCTGCAGCTCACCCCAGCACTCCCGATGTGGGTGGAATGATGATGCAGGAGAAAACTGCAAGAATACCGAGAATGTTGGAGGTGAATAAACAAAAAGTGCGCAGTAGCGATGATTGACTCCGGAATTATCTGTAATCACCGGTCAGACGAACGTGACGGGGAGGGGCTGGTTTTGGCAAAGAAATTGTGTTTCGTGTGCAGCTGAGAAATGCAAGTTTCTTAGGTTTTCCTCGTAATCGTAATATGATAGTTTAAACTATAGTCACTAGCATTGAAAGCCTGAAGCATAACAAAATCTGTTGGTTTGAGTATAGTTGCATGACAGTGCTTGAAAATTGAATCGATGAGTTAATCTTACTGGGAGTCGACAATTCAATTAATTCATTCGAATTAAATCAATTTTATTGATTGGTAAGGATTCGCGAAATTGCATTTTCATTTTCAACTAAAATGCTCTATTTGGCAACACTCCTGATCAGTGCTGTAAAAAGTCATTTCGTGAAATTCGATAAATTTACCGATAACTTTTTTGAACAGATGTATTCATGAATATGGTGTGTGATAAAATTGTAGCCCTTGACAAATTCTACAACTTTGTCTAACAGTGTATTGCCCTAAGTGGTATATAGAAAGTGTTGTATTCACTGTCATGTTCAAATGATAATCATCGATCAATATCATTTGAATATTTAGATGTTACGCTCTCACGTCTTAGGAACGTTCTGGGCGAAACTTGTAAACACACACTTCAATCGACGATTTCTGACAAACAAAATTACGAAAACTAACTTATTACTAAAGCTTCCTCTATTATTTGGGTGTGATTTGCATGTCAAAGTAAGTTCTTATTCGCTAGAAATCTGCATTTGAAGAGTTTATTTACAACTTTTTTGCCCAAAACACAAAGTATTCCAGAAATTTCAAAATGGGTACCAATGGGTCCCATTGACATACAGATCAATTCTGCACAAACGATTTGTGTACATTCAATTTAACACCCATTGGTGGACGATGGTTTATGGAAGAAATATGTTTGCAGCCATCCTTTAAGTGGCCATTAAAAGTAGCTTAATCCAGGAACTAGAAAATGATAACTCTACTGAAGATCCAGCAACTTATACATACAAGTAGTATACTTTTACATACAAGTAGTGCAACACGTTACTAGATATGAAAATATAAAATTGACAAAACAAGGCACGTATTTTTTATTTATTTTTAGTTTCAATAAGTATCATATGATTTTTTGATATATTTATAATCAGATTGATCTCACCAAAAGTAATCGCCTAAATACGGGTTCAAAAATACAAAAAACGGACAAATACTACCGATCGATTACACATTTTGGTACAGAATCGATTCAATTCACTACATCTTATACTGACATGAATGCATCCGATGGATGTAAAATGTCATTAATAAAAAACAACAACAACAACAACAACTACATCTTACACAGATAACAGAAGAATTTTAAAATTTCCCTGTTTGTTTAAAATGAATAACGGAATAATATTTGATTTTGTTTTTTCACGAAAACGATGCAGCAAAATCAGAGCACGTTGGTTTCAAAGCACAACATGCTGCGATTAAAAATCAGATCAGTTCTGCACAAAAGTTGCTATGAATAAATTGGCAAAAATCACGTTGTGTTCGAAGTGATTTTGGTATGACTCCTAAATTTTAAAATTTTTTCGGAGATTTATGCATTTTATATTTTTCTCTATGGCCATACAGAAGACACACAAAGGCGGTTTGGTAATGAAACGAAATGTCATGACATTCATGTAAATTTTTCAACAGGTGACGATACATATTCGCTTCCTTAGCCGAAACATAAATGAATAGCTTTTAAAATTTTGATTATTGCTGGCTAATTACTGCAAAGATAAATTATTCATTATTTGAAATTAAATTTTACTAATAAATACTAACAACTCATATGCACAGATGTTCCAATAATTTGATTAGGAAATCTGTGAACTGTTTGAAATTGTCGACAAAACAAAGGTTTTTTACTATGTCTTCTATCATTAACGTTTGATGAAATTGTAAATGCCAGTGCTCACTTGTAAATACAAGTGTCGAATAAGGTTCTGAAGAGATCAAAAGCCAAAAAAGTCCAGTTTCCCAACGATTAACCTCTTAAAACCAACTTATAGCTTAATCATTTCGCCAAGCGTCAATAGATCCCCATTATATAGGGTGTCCCTGAAAGTATAAGCACGGTCAAAAATAAAGATAATTACAATTTTTGAAGAAAATTTTATAATGGTTTCATGACTCAATTTTCGTTAAGATTTTCTCTCAGTAGCATATGATAAAAATCTTATTATCGTTGATCTATTGTACTATTGCCCCAACACTGCTCACCAGTCTCTGCACAGGCTCCTTCCAAGTTTTTAGGACACTTTTATCCATTCCTTCGCACATTTGTCAATGGTATCGTTTTAACATGGTCCCTTATACAATGCGAGCATTAAAAAAACGATTAAATGTTCCGATTTTCGTGCGATTACCCTGCCATCTGGCGAGTGGTCCACCGGTTAGTGTCTGGCAGCTATGGCAAGAACAGTGAAACAACTTCGATCTATGGTTTGTTCGTACCACCACCATTGTGGCTCACTTCATGTCGGCCGGATACGATCGAGGCAAGATTCTGGCACTTCTGGAAAAGGGAGAGTCCATTGAACGGAAGCCTGGTTCCAGCCGTCCGGCCGTTTTAAGCGACCGGATTATTCAACAGAAGCTGAAAGGTCACTTCTTTCTGTGAGTTGTGCGACCGGCCAAACAGTCAAGAAGTATTTGGCCAAACTGAGTATCCACATGCGGAAGCGTTAGTCCAAGCCAGCCGTGTCCGAGAACCAAACGGAAACCCAGAAAAAACGGCCGAAAATTCTCGTCAAAAAGATCTTCCCGGCGAAACGGAACATGTGCAAGCATACCAATCATCTCAACTTGCCCCAACTCCACCCAATCGAGAAGTTCTAGGCCCATTTGAAGAGGAGGATATATTCAAATAATTTCGTGGCCAAAACGACGGATGATTTGATTAAAAAGGCGACCATGGAACTGGAGAAGCTCCTTTTTTCACCAATGGCCAAAATTCCAACTAGCTGGCGCGGCAGGGAGTAGCATTATTTTTGTAAAGTTTTTAATTTCTTAATGAATAAAATTTCTTAGTGAAATAAATGTCTATAAGTGTCTCTAATGTCACAAATGGCTTTGACCACATTCCGCATTTTGAAATAGCTTGCCAAACCATTACCTTTTTACAGGATTTCTCAGTAAAAATTGTCTTCTCGGCATCTTCGACGTCCTAACCTTCACGCACGGTGTAATATTGATCCCAAGGAAGCGTGAAATAGTCAAATTTTCACGCCGATTTTCCACACAAATGGATTGGATTTGGATTGGATTTGGATTGGATTTGGATTGGATTTGGATTGGATTTGGATTGGATTTGGATTGGATTTGGATTGGATTTGGATTGGATTTGGATTGGATTTGGATTGGATTTGTATTGATTTGGATTGATTTGAATTGGATTTGGATTGGTTGGATTTGATTGGATTTGGATTGGATTTGGATTGATTTGGATTGATTTGGATTGGATTTGGATTGATTTGGATTTGGATTTGATTGGATTTGATTGGATTTGATTGGATTTGGATTGGATTTGATTGGATTTGGATTGGATTTGATTGATTGTGATTTGGATTGATTTGGATTGGATTTGATTGGATTTGGATTGATTTGGATTGATTTGGATTGATTTGGATTGGATTTGGATTGGATTTGGATTGGATTTGGATTGATTGATGATTTGGATTGATTTGATTGATTTGGATTGGATTTGATTGGATCCAAAAGGCAAAAAACATGATCATTTTCAATTACATGTTAACTTTAGAAAAAATATGTTTTCAGATGGGTTTCAAAGCATTATTTTGGATGCACGATAAATATCATAATTTTTATGTATTTATCAGGTGTTTTTAAGTACAGGTTTACAATGTTCTCACAACTTTATTTTCTTAACAAAATGCATGGAGGGATATTGTTTACTATAATTTGTATCACCACCGGATATATTAAGATTTTTTAATTAAAATTTACCTACACATTTTGAATGAAACATGAAGTTTTCTTCGTTGTCTAATGCACATAAATGGAATGCTAGATTTGGCATAAATTCATGGGATATTTCTTGAAAATTGACACCAGATATCATTTAACCCCTTCAGGCCTAAGGAGTCATATGTGACTCCAAAAGGAAAATCACTGAACAGACTGAATAGAAGTGTACACTGTCTTCGAAAAAAGTGTTTTTACATCAACTTTTCTATCAGAAATCTTTTTTTTTTAAACATACTAGGTTAAGGCCGTGACGACCCTTAGAAAATCCTGAATATGCTGAATATGAAGAAGTTCAGATCAGAACATAAGACCAACAGTTGTAATAAAAGCTTTCTGGGCAATGCAAAGCTACGATGTGTATTGAAACATATTCATTTAATATCTTGACATTATGATGTAATCTTTGGATGGTCTAGATTATTCAAACTATCCTGGAGTTCAAAACTTAAAATCTGCAGACATAACTGTAGCTTTCTGGACTAAACAAAGTAACAATATGTATTTGATTAAATGAAGTGAGTCTTCTGGAAGGTCAACAGATATACTGGGATATCTTGGGATTTTCTAGGTCACTAAAATTACCCTTGAGTTCAGAAGTTAGGATCTACAGTCGTAACAGAAGCTTTATATCCTATTAAAGGTAACAATATTCGCTCAAATACATTCAGTTACCGCTTTAACCATGTGCTCTCTGTGGGATTTTGTTTATAAATTACAATTCGAAAAGTTTTCAAAATATCATACATGTATTCTCTGAACATAAGTTTACCATGTAGTGCTATTTCTGAAGGTAACTCTTGTCAAGGCTATTCATTTGCAGCTATGAAGCTTCAGAAGTCAAAATTGGATACATGGTGAATTTTTGACCCTATACATACAACTTTCTCGAACAAACAAGTACAAATATCCACATCTTCTGATCACACGATCGTCAGGCGAAATGAGAAAGAATGGAACGCCTCTCTGGCCGTGGATATTAGCAATACGGCAATGTTTTGTTCGACAAAGATGTAGATAATCAAGCACAACAATGTTATAATCAAGCACAACAATTTCAACGTAGATCATGTTTTGATGTACAGCTTCTGAAATGAGCTATCCGCTAATAAATGGACTGGAGTGGAAAATGGACGACATCAACCCAAGTCATTAATATCAGTTATAACTTATAAGTAATTGACCATCAAGTTGGAGCAATGAACATAGTTGGACGTATTGTAACTTTGTATTCTCCGAAAAGCTACAGTTTCAACTGAAAAGCTTAAGGTTTTTCACTCCAGGACAGATTTGATGACATAGAATATCCCAAGATTATTTCGTAATGCCTGTTGGTCATGCAGGTATTCATTTAATATGCTTTAATACATATCGTAACTTTGTATAGCGGATAAAGTTACTGTTCTAACAGTAGATGTTAAGTTCTTAACTCCAGGACAGTTTGGATGACAAAGAATATCCCAAAATTATTTCATAATGTTGGTTGGTTTTCCAGGACATTTATTGCATACTTTGTATAGTGGATAAAGCTACTGTTACAACAGTAGATGTTAAGTTCTGAACTCCAGGACAGTAAGGATGACAGTTGGCCTTCCAGGACATTCATTGAATATGATTAAATGCATGCCGTAACTTTGTATAGCTGATAAAACTAATGTTTTAACAGTAGATGTTAAGTTCTGAACTCCAGGATGACATAGAATGTACCTAGATTATCTCAAAATGCCAGTTTGTAAAGTCGTCAGGACATTGATTGTCAGGACATTAATTGAATATGATTGAATGCATACCGGTACTTTGTATAGCGGATAAAGCTGCTGTTCTAACAGTAGATGTTAAAATTTGAACTCCAGGACAGTTTGGATGACATAAAATAAACCAAAATTATCTCAAAATGTTGGTTGATCTTCCAGGACTTTCAACGAATATGATAGAATGCATGCCGTAACTTTGTATAGCTGATAAAGCTACTGTTCTAACAATAGATGTTACGTTCTGAACTCAAGGACAGCTTGGATGACATAAAATATACCAAGGTTATCTCATAGTATCGGATGACATTCCAGGGCACACTTTTGATTGTTATTTTTTGTATTCGCCCCAGCACGGAAGTAACGATCTTTGATGAAGTTTGCAGAAGCAGATAATTTCTCATCTCCATGTGAAGCGCTAGGAGTGGACAGTAATTTTATTGCTAGAACGAATAGACATGAAGAGAAAGTGTGTTGATAGTTCCGTATAGGGCAATGGCAGGCTTTGAAATTGAAAGATACAAGATTGAAAACGAGCGGAGGGCATTTGAACGGTAGTATCCGATCAGGCACATAACCCTTTGTCATACTACCTCATGCAGGATAGGCAATGGGGGAAATTCCAGGGCATTCATTGAGTATGATTGAATACTTACCGTTACTTTGTATAGCGGAAAAGTTACTGTTCTAACAGTAGATGTTAAGTTCTGAACTCCAGGACAGTTTGGATGACAGAGAATATACCAAGATTATCATATAATGTCAGTTGCTTTTCCAGGACATTTAATGAACATGATTGAATGCATATTGTAACTTTGCAAAGCGGATAAAGCTACTGTCACAACAGTAGCTCTAAAGCTCTGAACTCCCGGATAGTTTGGAAGACATAGAATATTTCATGATTATCTTGTCATGTCTATTGGTCTTCCAGGACATTCACTGAATATGATTGAATGTATACCGTAACTTTGTATACCATATAAAGCTACTGTTCTAACAGTAGATGTGATGTTCTGAACTCCAGGACAGTTTAGATGGCATAGCTTATACCAAGATTATCTCATAATGTCGGTTGGTCTTGCAGGACATTCATTGAATATTATTGAATGCATCTTGTAACTTTGTAAAGCGTATAAAGCTACTGTTACAACTGCAGATCTTTAGTTCTGAACTCCAGGAGAGTTTGAATGACCTAGCACATCTCAAAAATAATATTTCCTACTTTTTTCAATCAGTTCTCCGTTATTGAGAAACAAATCAATCAGAATAAAGCAAATTACTTGGATAAAAACGCTTGCAAAAATTTAGGCCTGAAAGGGTTAAACCGGGTATGGAAAATTGCAAACAATGTTATTAGAGTATGAAATATGGCAAAAAATTTCGTTGTTTTTGGTTGCCTTGTCTTGCAACTGAGCGAGGGCAAATTTTACACGTCTGTTAATTCATCATTTTTTAATCTTTGTATTTTTGTTTTCAAATATACCATAAAGTACCAAAAATAACTCAAAAGTATGCTTTGATTGCCCACTCCAGCTCTAGACACTGAAAAAGTCTGCTAGTTGCAGAAAAATAGGCCTTTCTGACAAGAGGTATTTTTTCAAAGCTGAATTCAAGGGAATTTGCTCCCGTTCGATAGTTTGAAAGTGTGTTTCAATTTTCAGTTTTTGAAAAATAAACAAAAGAAGTGTTTTAGTATATATAAGTTTCTCAATTCAACCAACAGCTCTCAATATCTTAGAACCAATAAGTTGGACCTATTTTAAGAAGCGTTCGAATTCTAAATTGGCTTATGGAAAATATCTCGAAGAATATGGTAAGTAGCAAGAAACAGTGTTCAACAAAAGCATGTATTTCAATAAGAATAAAAAGTCTTTAGCTCATTGCAAGCGTATCAAAATAAACACAATAAAAATAAATTTAAAAAGTGAAGTAACTTGTTAAAAATTTGCAGATTGGTATCTTTAGCAAAGTAATTTTTTTATTGACGTAAGCTGAAAACATCAAATTTCTCTCCTTACTTTATTCAAGACTGAATTTTACATCTCCCTTCTAGGGGTTTTATTACAAAATGGTGGCTTTTGAAAAATGGCTCTAATTATGCCGGATATGTTTCTGGAAGCACCCATAAAATCTTTTTTTTTTCGAATTATTTGTTCGTTTCCTTCATTTGCAATGTTCTAAGGACTTTTTATTCTTACTAGAACACATATTTGAAGATCATTGTTTTAGTTTATTTCTCATATTTTCGAATGCATTGTTATTTTTCATAAGTGAATTAAGAGTCCCAACGCTAATTTAAAAAAACGCTTGTTTAAAAAAAATGACAACCTTGACAGTTGAAGTATTTCTGTAGCACTGTATAATTCCAGTTGTTTTGTCTGCCCCCATATGCAATTTTATGATGTATAAGAACAAAACAGGAAAACTTTATTAGAAAAATAACAATTTCTTCGAAGGCACTAGATATAACAATAAACATTGTTTTACCAGAACATCATTTTGATAAGAATAGAAAATCCTTAGAGCAATGCAAACTTGTCAAACAAACTTTTGAAAATTTATTATAGATAAAAATTTGAGGGATGCGTTCGAAAATAATGTTTCATATTTTGCTTGAGTTAAACCCCGTTCACATTACAACCTATATTACGTGATATAGAGTATCTTGATATCAAATGCCATGTACATTATTTCCAGTGAAAACTAGATGTATAGATGCTGATATCGAATATGGTCTATATCATGACAATATAAGCTTCGTAGTGTCGATACAGGGTGTTAGAATCTAAACGATTGGTGTATTTAGCAATGTTGACCGGTATCGAAGTAAGCTACACCTTTGCTGAAGACGTTAAACTACAAACTTCATTTTGTTGAAGATTAAAGTGTGAATCTTATTTCTTCATTTCAGTTGCCGTCTGCTCAAGGTCTCATCGCCCAAAATAAAACAAAATGGAAGAATCCAAATTAGTCAGCAAATTCAGTTTCACCTAGATTACCTACCTAGCGCAGCCCCCGGTTCAGCCAGCAACAGTCGCGCCGATAAATCGTACCACTAGCTCCTGATAAATCTTTCCTTCAATTAATTTTAAATCAATTAGGTGCACTGATCTCCGTGGACCGACCCGACGTAACCCGTTCGGAAAAGTGTTAGTGGCGCTCGTAACAATGAGCAAGTGAGTGAGTGAGTGAGTGAATGAGCAACAGAACAAAAACGTTCCCATCCTGCTGCCATGGCCCGGGTGCAATCATGATATGTGAACTCATCCAACGGTGCCACCCACTCCACCGATCAACGTCATTGTTAGGGCGAAGAAAAGCTATTTCTTCCTTTTCACTACTAACAGTAACGTGTAGGATGAAAATTGGCTGATAGTACTCTTTATGGTTTTCCATGGCATCGTCCTGTGGAGCAAAGAAAAACTCCGAACGTTTGGATGATATCCGCGGGCGTCGTCGGTCGAATGGGGAAGGGGACTCCTTTTGTATTATCCTGGAATGTTTGCCCAATGAATTAATTGCCAGCATCTATTTTTTGCCAGCAAAGATCCTCAAACTGAAGGGAGGGCAAGGACTGATGGTGTTTACTTTTCTTCAGAACGCGCAGGTTTCCATTACGTAAGTCCCAGTTCTCAGCCCGACTGGACGGAAGGTCATTCAACATAGCAAGGTACTAAACCGCAGCTGCTTGAGTAACGGGAAAGCAGAGAGTGAGAACAAATGGTCGAGATAATACTGAAAATTGTAATTTATGGTTCAATCTGTGTCGGGGATGGTCATGGAACACCCTTTTCGGCGAGCACGGGAGGGGGAAGTTTTTACATGGTGTCCAGTAAATCGCGCCAGCCGCGCCGTCCTCAACGGAAGGCACTCTCCTCCTGGTCCGGATTTGGTAAAAGCAATTCGAATATTTGAGGCCCGTTTTGCACCCCCTTAAACAACCGAGCTTCCACGAATCAGCAACCTTCGTTTTCTTCACCGTGTGCTGGTTAATTAAGATTTAATGATTGCAAAGGACAGTGGCTGAATGTAGCTCTCCAGATGAAATCCGAACGCGACGAAAGACGGCAGTGCTTTTTGCACGTGTTGCGTGGGATTTGCTGAGATTAAATGATGATCATGTTTTACGATGACGCAAGCTCATTATCTTTATTGCTTTGACCGAGCAAATATTGAACAAAGGGATAATGGTGTTGGCTTACCAAGAAAAGCAGCTATCCGATTGGCAATTTGGGACTCCATCCGAAGGGCGAGGGTGTTGCGATGATGTACGGAGTTTTAGAGGGCGGTGTTTCTGTGAGAGAATAGAAGAATGCACATTACGTTAGGTCTGCAGGTATGAGGTTAAGTTTTATAATTGTTTATTTATTAGTTTTAGATCAGTTGACTCTGGAAGTAACCGAAATCGATTTGTTTGTTTTGGTTGATGACAATGTAAAGTAATATTCCAGATCACTAATTCTACCACGAATGCGTCATAAACTGAAATTGTGAAAATTTAATAGAACTGGCGCGTTTATGGTTGTTTTTCGGAATAAGTTTTTTCTTGACTAAGAAGAGGTTCAGAATTCTATGCCAAATTTCTAACATCCTTTTTAGCCAAGAAATACACATTTTGTGTTTTAGTTGCCTGTATAATTCTAATGTTTGGTTGAAATTTGTGAATAATCTGTATGAGAGCCCAACCTTCGAAACACTATGCAAACTATTTTGCCTTCAAAAATCTTCCACATGCCAAATTGGTTCCACTTGCTTAATTAGTTCTCGAGTTATGCAGAAATTATTATTTTTATTTGTATGTATTCTATTTGTACAAGAGCCCCCCCCCCCCCTCCCTTACAGAAGTGAGAGGGGCCTCAAACAATCGTACAAACATATTTTGCTTTTAAAAATCTCGACATGCCAAATTTGGTTCGATTTGCTTGATTAGTGTTCGAGTTATGCGGAAATTTGTGTGTCATTTGTATGAAAGTCATCCTCTCCCCTTTTCAGAGAGGTGAGGGGTCTCAAACGACCATAGAAACATGTTTTACCTTCAATAATTCTATAAGGGTCAGACAAACAGACAGAAATTCCTTTTTATGTGACATGTTTCAATATACAGATAGATAGATAGATTCAAATATGCTAATTTATCAGTCAGGATAAGGTCCGGGTGTCTTCTACAGAGTAACTATAAATTAGAAGATCGGTTTCTACAGAGTGCCTCACAATAGGTGTCACCTTTTTTAAGTCATGCTTTATTTCAACTGGGTAATTTTAAAAGTGGAATTGATTAGCATAGAATAGCATAGAACATTTGCACAAAGCGTGGGAAGTAATTTTCACAGCGGAATTGATTATACGAGTTTTGAGTGTATTCTTTTGACAGCTTATCGCTGAAGATAAATAAGCGATTCCGTTTGTTTATGTTTTCCAACACAGCCTCCCTTATCGATACACCTGGAGATCACCACAGCAGTTGGAATCACAAATCAACCACGTTCTTGTGATGGTCAAACTGCGCCCAAAACTTTCCGTCATCAACAATGTACGGCACCGGTGACTGCCACGGTACAACCTAGAGCGAAAGAAGCAACCGGATGTCGCCTCAGCATTCGCGCAGAATCTCGAGGCAGCGTTGCCAGACGAGGGCGAGCTCGATGAGGCCCCTCCAGAGCAGCCATCAGCAACGCAGCCGAGAATACCATCGGGCACGTGGAACGGAGTCGACGGAACGAATGGCTCGACGAGGAGTGCAGAGCGATTCTGAAGGAGAAGAATGCAGTGCGGGCGGAAATGCTGCAGCAAGGAACCCGGCAGAACGTGGAACGTTATAAAAAGAAGCGGAAACAGCAGGAACGCGTCTTTCAGGAGAAAAAAAATGCCGCCTGGAAGAAGCGGAGTGCGAGGAAATGGAACTGCTGTGCCGTTCCCAAGAAACACGGAAGTTCTACCAGAAGCTCAACGCATCCCGCAACGGCTTCGTGTCGCGAGCCGAAATCTGCAGGGATAAAGATGGGAGCCCCTGACGGATGGACGTGAGGTGAATGGAGAATGCGTGGAGAATGTAGGCATGGGAGACCAAGCCAACGGAGAAAACGACTACGTCAGTGCAGCAGAGGAAGGAAATGATCCAACTCCCTCTCTGAGGGAAGTTAAGGATGCCATCCACCAGCTCAAAACCAACAAAGCAGCTGGTAAAGATGGTACCGCAGCTGAACTCATCAAGATGGGCCCAGAAAAGTTGGCCACCTGCTTGCAACGGATGATAGCCAGAATCTGGGAAACCGAACAGCTACCGGAGGAGTGGAAGGAAGGGGTTATCTATCCCATACATAAAAATGCGATCATTTGGAATGTGAGAACTTCAGAACGATCACAATTCTGACTGTCACCTATAAAGTGCTATCCCAGATCATATTCCGTCGTCTGTCACCTAAAACGAACGAGTTCCCGGGAAGTTATCAAGCAGGTTTCATTGACGGCCGATCGACAACGGACCAGATCTTCACCGTAAGGCAAATCCACCAGAAATGCCGTGAATACCAGGTCCCAGTATCGACCGCACAGAGCTATGGAAAATTATGGACGAAAACGGCTTTCCTGGAAAGCTGACCAGACTAATCAAAGCAACGATGGACGGTGTGCAGAACTGTGTAAGGGTTTCGGGTGAACTATCCAGTTCATTCGAATCTCGTCGGGGACTGCGACAAGGTGACGGACTCTCATGCCTACTATTCAACATCGCTCTGGAAGGTGTAATGCGAAGAGCCGGGCTCAACAGCCGGGGTACGATTTTTACGAAATCTGGACAATTTGTGTGCTTTGCGGATGACATGGACATTATCGCAAGAACATTTGGAACGTTGGCAGAGCTGTACACCCGCCTGAAACGCGAAGCAGCAAAGGTCGGACTGGTGGTGAATGCGTCGAAGACAAAGTTCATGCTGGTAGGCGGAACTGAACACGACCGGATCCGCCTAAGAAGTAATACCACGATAGACGGAGATGCCTTCGAGGTGGTGGAGGAATTTGTCTACCTCGGATCCTTACTGACAGCTGACAATAATACGAGTCGTGAAATTCTAAGGCGCATCATCAGTGGAAGTCGTGCCTACTACGGGCTCCAGAAGAAACTGCGGTCTAAAAAGATTCACCTCCGCGCCAAATGCACCATGTACCTAACGTTAATAAGACCGGTGGTCCTCTACGGACTAGCACTCGGAGTTTTCGAGCGACGCGTGCTAAGGACGATCTTCGACGGTGTGTAGGAGAACGGTGTGTGAATGACCCACTAGCTCACTGCACTCTACGGCGAACCCAGCATCCAGAAGGTGGCCAAAGCCAGAAAGATACGGTGGGCAGGGCATGTTGCAAGAATGCAAACTTTCACTTTTTTTTAAACACTATTTAAAAAAAAAACTTTTTTGAGCGTATTAGTAGAACGATTGTGATTGGGAAACTAGGAGAAATTTAAAATTTAAATTTAAACGGTTTTGAAATAGTTTATACTAGTAAAAATAATCAACTTAAAACCCTCTTAGGGTCAGCTAAAGACCCCATTAACAGTCTAAACAAATCCGGGGTCTACAAAATAACTTGTGACCATTGCGGCAAAATTTACATTGGACAAACTAAACGTAATCTCATTATTCGATTCAAAGAGCATATTGCAGAAGTCACTAAAGCAAACAAAGACACTGACAAAGGGATCATACACCATTTTAAATCAAAAGTAGCTGAACATATATTCAACGAACAACATTTTTTAAACTTAAATAACATACAAATCTTAAGACATATCACAAACCCCTGGAAACTAAATGTAGCGGAAAGCATAGCAATCCACAAACAAAATTCCAAAAAATTGCTTAACAAGGATCAAGGAAACGGATATTCTTGGCTGTTTAAATTTATACCTTCACACAAAAACAACTCACTACAAAACAAAACACCAATTTGACTAACTTCAAACGAAGTAATAATGAATAACCTTGTAGGTATCAAACAACATTTCAGGTATACAAACAAACACATAAACACACTCAAGAACTTCTCTACCCACCCCTACCTCACATACCGCGGTACGAACAAACCCACATAGTACATTTAGATCTCACTGTGATGTTTCCTCCAAGTCGAGCACTCGACACTGGAAGAAGTCTGTAAGTAGCAGACGAAATAGGCCTATCTGTCAAAAGATAAGCTCATAGTGAATTAAAAGTAATTTGCTCGAGCTTACTAGCGAAAATTTAAAAAAGTGTTTCAAGGTTTAATTTTTTAGTTTTTTAAAAAGTGATCAAATGAAGTGTTAAATTTTAAATTCTCCTAGTTTCCCAACCCTGCAAAGTTGATGTTCGCTACTAATCAGGTGGGTCCAAGAAGGCGTGAACGCAGAGAGCACGATGGACGGACCAGGTGGAGCGTGATCTGGCGAGCATTGAGCGTGACCGAGGTTGGAGAGCGGCAGCCGCAAACCAAGTAGTGTGGCGTATTATTGTTAATTATGTCTTATCCTAAATGTGATGTTGAACAAATAAATGTTTGTATGTATGCATGTTTGTTTATATTTATCAGCTACCTGCTGGAAGCCATACGGGAGCAAGTTTCAAAATTTCATATTCAAAAGCTTAGACCGTGTCAGATATTCAATACCCTTAAGCAGTTCGGAGTGATATTTGCTGAACGTGGCTCAAACCAGATATCAAGCTTGCTCATCATGACTTCAGAGTTTACCGTTTAGACAGATCTGGCCATCGTAGAGGTGGAGTAATTATTCATTCCAGCATTGTACACTCCTTGTTACCTTCGTTTGACCTTCAAATTGCTGGCCAAAAAGTTGAATCTGTCCAAGTCTTTCGTTCAAAGTGCCAAGGACCGGAAGGGACTGCATACGTACAAAATGCAAAAGTCTCCAAATAGTGATGAACGGCAAAATACATAGTATGTCACAGGCCCGGAAAACTGTACACCCAGATGCTGACGAAGCCTCATTGTCTCATCATGGATGATGAGACTTACTCCAAAGGACTTCCGACAGCTTCCGGGGCTATTGTTCGTCAAATTTTGACAAGAAATACATTATTTGGCAAGCGATCTGCTCATATGGCAAACAGATTGCGCTGTTCGCTACTAACGGGACTTTAAACGGGGAGATATACCTCAAGAAGTGTCTGCTTCCCCTGTTGAACCCACACGAGGGCCCTACGATCTTCTGGCCGGATCTAACTTCGTGCCACTATTCCAATGCTGTCTTGGAGTGGTACGAAGCCAACGGGGTCACTTTCGTTCCCAAGGATATGAACCCTCCAACGCACCGGAACTAAAGCCCATCTAAAAATACTGGGCTATTATGAGGCAGGCACAACGAAAGCACCCCGAGGAGGTCAAATCTGAGGAAGACGTAAAGAAAAAGTGAGTTTCCGTACAGCAGAAGCACCAGCCAGATGTTTTACAGAACCTAAGATGGCGTCCTTAAATTACATAACTCTTGTAGGGGACAGTACTCTCTAGCGTTACGAAATGTTACATAGGGGAGCGGAGGGTCTATCGTAGCGTTACGTATCATAGGTATGCTTTCAAAAAATTCATTTTTGGCATGCACTGAGAATCCTATAGGGTTTGAGCTGTTTAGTGGAATACTTGTAACTATAAATTAGAAGAAAAATTAGTAATCTCCATTTAATTCCAACTACCTTTGCTTATCTTCGACAGATACGCGTATTTCGTCTACAATGTGCAGACTTCTTCAGTGTCTCGTACTAATAAGCAGTCGAGTTATTGGTACGAAGACACTGAAAAAATCTACATTGAGACGAAATACGCGTATCTGTCGAAGATAAGCAAAGG
>JASCZW010014614.1:0-22477 GCA_034211315.2 Aedes japonicus
GCGGAAAACTTCGTAACCATCTCCAAAAACATAACTAGAAACAGTCATAGAATCCAGCCATGTCTCAGTTAAGACTATAATGTCGTAGCAATGATCCATGAACGCTAACCGATAATCATCAATAAGGCCGTTCATTCCGCCAACATTCTGGTAGTAGATTACAAGGTCCGAATTCCGACGTTCAAGGTTTGTAGCACTGGGAAAGGAAATACTATCAGAGCATGGAAGTGTCCGTTTGTTGACCATACGCCGTTGCTTGGAGATTTGGAAGACCCCGTCTCCCAACTCAACCGCAGGACCGGGACGGCTGCTGGTCGCTGGCAGGTAGGGCTCGACTGCGTTGAGCGGAATAGGGGCTTCCTCAAGACTAGCGGCAATCGTGCGTCCCGGTATCCTGCTTGCAAACGTTGATCGAAGCTGGCTAGAAGATGAATTGGAAACGACGAGACGAATCAGGCAACGAATTGTTCGAATCCACAGAGTACTTGCCTGTAGTAGAAGTTCGGAAGCACCCATCACCCAACTCAAACGCAGGGCCGGGACGGCTGTTGATCGCTGGCGGGAGAGGCTCGACTGCGATGAGAGGGATGGGGACTTCCTTAGAGCATGAGGCAAGTGTGCGTCCCGGTGTAGACCAAGGTCGATGGCTATTTTCATTAGTATGATCACTCCGATCAGAAGCAATAGAAATGTTGAAATTGGTGTTGGAGGCAGCGCTGGAACACGGAAGCAGATCAGGCAAAGAATTGATACTAACAGAAGCATACTTGCCTGAAAGTGGTAGTTAGGAAACCCCACTACCAATCCCGACCGCAGGACCAGAACGACTCTGAAGGCGGAAACAACGTCATTTTGATCACAGCAAACGCCAAGCGCGACTGGGTCAGGTGGCTTAGGGTTTCCCATATTGCGACAGGCAGTGCGTTCTGGTTTACGATGATCCAACAAACAATCAGATCTCAGCATGCTGGATCCAGTCCGGAGATCAGAGTGCAAAACTGCAGGACGGAGCAGAGGAGAGATAACGATGGACGGCGTATCCATACGAGGTAACCATGAGTTTTTGGACCGGTATCTACAAATTCATGGAACAGAATACCTCTTGGCCATGAATCGAATTGCAGTGCGACTTCGCGTAGTTTTGGGTTCATTCCGACTTTGTACGATATGAAGTTCATACGGCTCGTGTCGAATCCTCTTTTCACAAGCGGAACAACCTTAACCGAGTCTTCACTCTGCACACTCGTTTTGACAAGTTTTTCGATAACATCCGGTTTCACACTAGGGTGAATGCGAGATAAGTACAGCCAGAACATCTCAACAGGCTCCAGGAACGGTAAGCACTGTGGAATCAGTAACCGCTTTAGTACCACCATTAAGAGGTCTACTGCTTGATAAACCGTCTTCACGACGCCGTTTAAAAGGTGGTTGACGAGAATGATTTCCAGGATCCAAAATTGCCGGAGTGGAAGGCCCGATTTTTTTTGAAAGCTGGGCAATTAGCTCACCTTGCCTTGCCATTTCGTTTCTGATTTCGGCATTCGCGATTTCCTGTTTCTCAGTAATAGATTTGATCACACTACCGAAAGACGAGATTGCTGATTTAAATCTTGCACATTTTATCAATTTAACGCACTCATCGCACATCCAAAAATGTTCAGGGCTTGAATGGATTACGTTCACGAAGGCTTTGTTCAGCTTTATACTAGAGCATTTCAGATGAATCATCCGTTCACAAAAGGCCATACAAGACACGAACTCGTCGTCTCCTTTGACCGGTTTAGCGCTCTTGTCACAAGCTGAACTCGCAGATAAATCCAATATTAAGATTTTCACAGTGAACTTATCTTCTCACTAATGACTTTTTTTTTTCCTCCGTGTAGACTAGCCGCTGGAGAAATTATTCACTTAATTATTGTATGCGATGGAGGTGGATTCTGCAATCAATTGTGCTAGTGTGCAACAATAACAACACCGCAGTCTGAATAATGGATTGATATTTCAATATTTTCACAACACAAAA
The DNA here is from genome assembly GCA_034211315.2 of Aedes japonicus. Lineage (NCBI taxonomy): Eukaryota > Metazoa > Arthropoda > Insecta > Diptera > Culicidae > Aedes > Aedes japonicus. Next base: position 2,024 of record JASCZW010014614.1, read on the forward strand.
TATGTACAAAACAGGATTTTCACAGCGAACTTCACTACCAACAGATAAACGGAGTGCTTATTAGACAGTACACCACAAAAAATAACGCAAAAAGCAATTCGTACGCGAGAAATTCTCTGATCGAGACAGTGCAAAATAAACAACTTTCGATTGAATTTCAACACATGTGAAGCATGTCTATGTCTTATGTCTTGTGTTTTTTTAAATGTGAGTTCAGAGAATAACCTCAATTAGAACGTGAGGTTAGTCAGATATATGAAACATTTAGTCACTTTAACAATCCGCGATGTATTTAACTTATTTTAATGAAATCCAATTATTGGTGTTTACATAGCCAAAAAGCACAGGTTATGTCAATCTAGTATAAAAACAAAAAGTACCGTTACATACTGTTGACGTCTTAATTTAAAGGCAGTTTAACCGTTGTATGTCCGAAAAAAAAACAACAAAAACCACGGGTGGTCGTCCGTGACCTCATGAGGAGCTACTCTGAACTGACCACTCTCTGACCTGAGCAAACTTTTTTCCTGGAACGATTCCAAAACTCTTGACACTTATATTGCTAGGGTTGAATTTAGATCATGTTCTAGCCATTCATGAAACGTTCTCTGAACTAGCCACTCCAATTCCAAGTGAGCAGGAGGTCCGATAACTATGGCAAACTTTCTTTTGGAACTATTCCAAGAATTTAGGCATCCATAATTCTATCCATAATGACTGCTCCAAAATGATCAACAAAACAGATTTGAAAAAATGAAAGTTACTAAAGGTTCTGAAACAAGTTCTCAAGGAAACTGAACTTCAAAAATTTTATCGATGCACGGTTAAAAATAGCAATAATAACTTTAGCAGCAATCTAAGCAACACTCGATTGATTGCAATAGCAAAAATGAAAGTTCTATAAAAGAAAATCTGGAACATTTCTCCCAAAACATCATAAATAAAAATTTTTAGAAGATCGAGAAGAACAACCCAGAATATCTGGAGGCAGTTCATAGATACTTATGCATAATGTACGAAAGATTGTATGACTGGAATGACAAAAAAAAATCAGGATAGATTGGATGAAATTCTCAAGAATATTTAGAGGAGAGATTTGTTAAAAAGAAGTTGAAAATATAGTTCAGTAACAAACACAAGAAATTAAAACAAGGTTTATGCAAGCTTAATGATTTGTGCGAGTGAATTGATTTACCCATTTCCATATTAAATATACATGACATGTTTTGTAAATCATTTATAGCACCTATATAAAACAAACTATCATCAATGATTCTAAAAAAAAAGAAGTTTAATGTTTCACTCGGATAAATCTTAATGTCTCTTGGCAGCAGTTCACAGTCTTCGAAAGGAAGCCATTGGTTTCTCAGTACTTCGAAAATTTTGGAAAACCAAATGGAACTCTTCCGAATTCTCGTTGTCCAACAATAATTACACAAGATTAACGGAAGCACATGCACACTTTGGCTTACTTTGCCTACATGTGATATTCGTTCATTTTAGTAAATGTATCTGCTTGGAACATTATTTTGTTATTCAGACTTACCTGACAAATTTGATAAGAACTAAGAAATGGCTCTTCAGTCTTAAATTTTTAAATACTATATGCTATATGCTTTATTCTTTATCTTGTCCAAAGTGTCGGTTCGTTTGGGACCTTTTTCATGGTCTTAATTTTCTCAGCTTTTCTGTGCATTGTTTTTCTGCGTAACCTTTGCCATGGGGCCAGAGTTTTCTCTTGCAAAAACGAACGGTTCGGCAATCACAACCACGTGATGAAACATTTTCAGAATGGTTTTCTCATGGGATGGTTTAAGACATTCCTTGTCAAATCATTTGTCAATTCGTAAAGTTTCAATGCCGATAGACATTGTTGCCAGTTGCTTTAAAATCCATACAATTCATAAGGAAATAAAGGTTCTTAATGGTGAATCGTTTTTAATCCGCACACATACAATTTGCTCTAACTTTTGATCCGTTGGGTAAAATCAATTGAAATTTTGTGTAGGCATAGTTTAATGTGTTTTGTTAATACTCTGTGGGTTGACTTCATCAGGACACAAAAAAAAAATCAAAATGGCGATGAACGAACGGTGCATGCGTGAAATAGTTTTGCACGAGTACTTTGAGAATAAGGATCTGCGCATCGTGCCATCGGGAAAAAAAGTTTTGAAGTCCACGGTGTCTGGTATCATAAAACGGTTCGAAAAACGTCTGACTGTGCATCGGAAGCGAAGGTCTGAAAAAAAAGCCGTCAGATCAACGAGAACGATCACAAACGCGTTATTGGGGCCTTTAATAATGCATGACGAGACATACATATGTGAAGGCGGACGTCAAGCAGATTCCAGGAAACCTGTATGTGACTGCCAAGGATAATAGAATGATCCCGAGAACCTCTAGGCACATCATGCCATTACACGAAGGACGTGCTAGAGTGGTTGAAGGGGAAAAATGTCGATTTCGAGCCGAAAGATACGAACCCCACAAATACTCCGGAACTGCGCCCAATAGAAAAATACTGGGTCATTATGAAGGAGCACCTTCTAAAACGACCTAAAGTGGTGAAAAATGTAGAACAAATGAAGAAAGCATGGGTTAACCATGAGCGTAGTCTCACGCATTTGGATATGCCAAAACTAACATTGCCTGTTTTTATTTACTCACTGAAAATTTAGTGATAATCGGATGAAAACTAAAATTTTGAAAATGAATTTTGTGTGTGCGGATTTTAAACGGTACACCTTTTATAACTCTCACGATGCTCTCACGTGTTTGTATCCGTTCCCGAGGCGAACAGATCAAACAGCTGTGAAAGTAGTCTTTTTCTATCTATAACTGGAATGGTCTCACCAAGTTCCAAGTTTCGATACATTTTGGTTGTTTGAAGAAATAGGGTCTTTCTGAACATTTTGAGCTATACATTTACGGAACTTCGCTGTCCTTTGGACACATCAGTTTAGTGACTTTCAGAAAAGGAATCGAAAATACGCGGCGCACCAAAAATCCTACGTAAGGTTTGAACCGAAGAAAAAATCATACTCCTCTCATCACCATTCTCTTGAAAATGGTACATTTTCTAACCTCTAGGAAAAATACTAGTAATTTGTCAACTCGTAGAGGAAGTAACGATGAGTTACGTCTTATTTAATTACAAAGAAAGCAATTAGCTTGAAATGCTAAAGAAAGAAAGAAGATTTTTGCAACAATGTTTAAACCATCGTATGATGGCTGCATAAATGTTTCGTTGCCTGTAGAAAACAGTACTAGAATGTCATGACATTTTCTCCCATGACAGTTCATTTGTAAAATGTAATATGTTATGGAAACAATCTCAAAATAAAGTACATTACTACAACTGGTCAGAAGACGCATATGCAAGCAAAATTGAGCTGGTAAATCCTCCTGACTAAGATTTGTTAAGCAAAACATTCTGAGAACTATTCGATCGGAATCATAAGTAAAATTTCCAAGCAGCACACTTGTTGCAAATCAAATAAAATGACATAAATGTGACTCCATTATGTCACAATCAAGTCATGTCGGGTTTAAAAAAATCCTGCGAAGAATATCCAAGATAGATTATTTCTTGACCCGAACAAGGTTTTTGAAAACTACACAGATAAAAAGAAACATGGGACTTTCTGCGTTTTCTAATGCATATAAAGGGAATGCTAGATTTGGCAGAAAATAATGGGACATTTCATGTAGATTTAAGTCAGACAACGCCTGAATCTATCCTGTTGTATGAAAGATTGCAAACATTCGTGTATGTCGCATGAAAGATTGCAAGCAATTTTGTTGTTTACGTCTCCTTTGGCTTGGACTTTAACGAGGGAAAATTTTACGCGCCAGTTCAAATAAATTATTTTTTTCTGTGTACAACCAGGAATCGTTACAGATAGGGAGGACGTTTAAACACAATACTATCTTACCCTCTTATTCCAAGCAACACCAAACTGATATAATTGGTTTGGATTGGTAACTTCATTCTGACTTAATTAAGTTGCATTCGAGTTACTTTAACTGATTTTCAACAAGTGTGTTACTAGGAATGAAAATTCGTCGTTGCAGCTTACAGACATTTTTGGAATCCACGATACGCCACTTTTTGCCAATGCATTTCAAGAACCCATCTGACCTCAGGCCAACCGAAAACACATGTCATAGCTCAAAAATCCCTCTCGTACACCTCGGCAAACAATCATCACTCTCAGTCATCCAAGATTCCCGTTAATCACCTGGCGTTGTTATTGCTCAGGGTAGACAGACACGCCGCGATGACAAATCAACTAAAAAGAAAGCAAAAAACCAACGCCCCAATCTTAACGGTAACCCGGTGGTGTCAATCGAAAATCCCGAATATTCCCCGAAGCGAACGACGGTTCCAACAAATCGTGACCTAGTTGGATAGCATTGGCTTCCGCTCTGGCCACACTTGACTCTTAAAATCTCGAAGGTTTTGCATCGTCAAGTAAATGATTTTTTTCATCATCAACAAACAACCTGTTCACTGTTGACTGCGTGCATGTATCATAAATAAGCCGTCTGTTTACGACGGTGTTACTTCCAGGGAATTTGTTGAATTAATATATTCCGCAATATGTGACAACAAGCCAGGCCAGGTGTTAATATTAAAAATAACTTTTCCAGTGATCAAACGAAGAAATCAGCGATCATAGAAACATCGTGTGACACCGATTCCTTCGCTCGTCACCCAAATTTTCGCACGACCCGCGATGCCTCGAAGCGGAGAAGTATTTGCATGTCCTTCCGAAGGTCAACGTTCAGCGAAGTACTTCGAGGCGACCGCTCTTATATATGCGCGCTTCGTTCCAGCCAGTTTTTGCCACTTGAAGGAGAGTTCCAAAGTTCACCGCTTGCAAGTCAAGTTTTTACTCTTCTTCGCCACCACCGTCCTCCATTCCATGTTTTCGTCTTCTTTTCGTTTTCCACCCATCATCGTGACCACCAGCGCCGTACTTGATGCGCGAAATGATTTGCGGGAACTTGAACTCGGCTGAACTTTCCGGGAACGCTAATGGGTGGGCTATCGGCCGGGAATCGGTTATTCGCTTGATTTCGGATGCTTTGCCGGTTTTGAGCTCGCGAGGCGAATGATATCGAGGAAGTCGAGCAGTGTGGCATGTGCAGCAGACTTGACTTTTGGAATCGGAGAAATTGTTCAGGCTTCTGTTACGCATTTATTTCCTAGAATAAGTTCAGATGGACCGAATTAGGTTTATTTGGAAAGGTTTTACCAATTTTTTTTTACTCCTCGCGACTGACTCTTGCTGTTATTTTTTGTCTATTTGTAGTGCACTTTCTGTAATATCAGGTTTAGGTTCAAATTAAATTGTTACTATATGAAACAAAAAATCCTTCCAATATAAGGTGAACGGTGAGTTTGTGGTTCAGTGAAGTGATCATTAAACAGCTAATGAGTTTTATTTAATCATATGTTTGCAAATTCGGTTGTTACACCAGTATCTTAACACTGAGTAACATTACGATAAACCAGAAACGAGGCCTCCTGAACCGTATCTTAACGTCTGCATTAATTTAAAATTAGAGTTTGTCTAAAGGTAGACAAAGGCATGAACAACCACTTCTTTGTTTTCGTTCGTTTCTATGGCGGAACAAGGATTTTAGAAATTAGTTGAGTATGTCGCATGCCACCATGACTCTCTAGTCCGTTGAAAGTGTCCAGGTACCGTCAGTTCTGAGATCATACACACCATTTTTAATCCGAACAACTTTATCAAAAATCACAAGATGTTCTGACTGTGTATATCTGTATATATACAATCCAACGCCCACCGTCCGGCAGTATTTTAATGGAAGAAAAATGTTTCCAGTTAATCGAACTGTTGTCCACACGACAAACATTTTTAGCCCGGGAGTTGGAAGGTGGTACCTCTGTTGAGTTCCAGTGACCCATTTATAATGCCTGGTTACTCACGTCCATTCCGAGGTCACTTTCACTTACAACAAGCCCCGCATAAACACAGTACGAACATCAAATCGATATTAGTATTGTACATACACTTCCATCATCAAATAATATTGTTTTGAAGATGGCACGTATTTAGCAGTATCTTTCAAGTTTATTTATAATCAGATAGATCTCACCGGAAATTGTTGCTGATGTTCAGTTTTCAATGGGCGGCTTAGAGCAATAAGACAAGCACGTAAGGCTTAGTTTGTTTTTCAGTATATCAGCTAAACATCAAAATAGCATTCCTGAACTTTTTACTACTATTTTCTAAATGGGTACTATTTTCGTAGAAGATTGGCATGCGATAATAGGCAGCATATTTGTGTTTAGTGGTATTATGATTAGATTAACCATTTATTTCAGAATTTAACCCAAATTGCTATCTTTGAAATGAAACTAGAATGTTATCTAGAAAACTTTTGCATAAATGTCCTATGGAATAATCTATTGTGTAAAAAATAAATCATATAACTTTTTATTAAGAGGTCACTAAAATTTTGTCTTGATAGTTGGTATGTTCTGATTTTTAGCCTTTCCAGAACTGTTAGTAGGTATATTAATATATGCATAATTCTTCTTTTCAGTAACAACCCAGTTGATATCAAATATATTTTTGACATACATGTATTATATTCTCTTACATATTAATTCACCAATTGGAGTATAGAAGGGACCACGAGGGCACCACATTGAAGCGAATCGGACGAGGAGAGACTGTTGGCTGGTTGGTAAATGTATGGTCAATGCATACCACACCAGGTATAAAATAGATCCCACTATGATCTCTAGCATCTTGTCCAGTAACTCCTATCCTTACCTCCCATGGTGCCGACTCGGGCATGAGTAACCATGGAAAAAAACGGGTACAATCTTGGTAAACAATCTTGGTTAGATGCTGACAATGGTGCGGTATATTTGAGCATCTGTTGTCCATGTCAGGACGGCTCTAAACAGTGTCAGTTCTTCATGTTAGGAGCGGCTGATCATCGTCCTCGTGCATGCGTCATACTCTAAAGAGTGCTGTATACGATGGACCCGCAGGAACATTGGGGAAGGCCCAACAAGCCGGCCTTAAAAACTAAAAGTTGTATAGGCCGAACAGCCTGCCACAACGAGCGATAACGTCGAACGATGCGTGAATTTGGCGACCTCCCGTTGTTTAGTTGTACGTTCTTTCCCCGCAAAGACATTCTCAAAGCTAACTGGAGTTCAACTGACCAACGAACAGAGGTCTAATTGACATTGACCGAGTGCGAGAAACCGGAGTTGTCCGGAATATGTCCAACAGCTGGAGGCAGCTCTACCAACGGAGAATCAGGTGCTGCTCTTAAAGATGGCTGAAGAGATACACTACCAAGTCAATAAGTATCGACTCCACCGGGGTCCTCCCTTAGCTCAGTCGGTAAAAGGCGCGGCTACAAGCAACACCATGCTGGAGGGTCGGGTCCAGGAATTTTCGTTATGGAAAATTTCTCGACTTCCTGGGCATAGGGTATGATTGTACTTGCCTTACACAATCATACAAATGCAAAAATGGTACCTGAGCATCGAAAGCTCTTAATTAATAACTGTGGAAGTGCATTTTAGAACACTTAGTTGAGAGCAAGCAATAAGCGAATTATGAAAGCAATAATTTTGAAACGCTAAGAAAGAAGAAGAAGTATCGACTCACTTCGAAAAGTATTGCAATCACCACCAGAAAGTATGGAGTAAAAGTTCTATTCTTCAATAAAATTGTTCATAAGGTTAATGAATTTCGGAAGTTGAATGGTGTGGTTCGAAATTCGATCACTACGTGGCGATAGTGGGCGGAAAAAGAATAGAATTTTTGAACGTGTTTATAGCGTGAACCAGACCAACTGGAAAGTTCGAACCTCGAGCAAAGTTGTCAAGGACTCTCAAAAGGAAAAGAGTATGGTTCAGGCGTGGAAAGGAGAGCATTTTGATCGAGTTTATACAATCACAACCACCGAAAAAGTTTGAACCGTCAGAAAAGTGGTTCACGATGTCAAGGCTTTCGAGAAGTGTAGAATTCATTTACAACGAGGCACTGATGGGCGTGGAAAAGAGATGATTTTCAAACGTTGATGCGAGTTTTATTAACCTTTGTAATCTATATATTGCAATTAATTGAATCCGGGATTTTTCGAAACGATGAGCCATTATCCAAGATCAAAATAATATATATCTGGTAGTTGAAAACAGAAGGTCCTGCGTAACTACCTCTTGTTTTGGATTTGACACGTCGCTTTCATTTAGCGAGAGAACTCTTCACCTTCCAAATCAACCTGAAAAGTTATAAAAATTGTGTGAATCAAGGCCTAGAATCGCTGTAGTATATGTAATATATACTCGACCATGAGTTACTATTAGTATCACAGTAACTCGAAGGAGCGGTGGAGTTAGTTCTGAAAACTTTGGAATTAACTGAAAATAAAGTTAATCATTTTCAGTTCATATCAATACCATATCTAAAAAGCGTGAAATCTTAAGAGCATTATGTGATTCAGTACTGAATAACTTTCTTTACATGATGAATATCTGAATAACTGAAATTAGTGAATACTGAATATTTTAAATCTATTCTTAAAAGTACGTAATCACTTGAATACAACGTTAGTCAGTCCTGAAAAGTGTGGAATTACTTGAAGACGAAATCCATCGGACATTAATTATAAATCACTTAAATGTAGGTGAATTAGTCGTAAATCACTTGAAAACAAAGTAAGTTAGTTCGGAAAGCCCATAATCAAGCTATTTCAGTCTAGAAAAGTTTGAAGTACCTTACATGTAAATATAAAGTGAGTCAATATTGAATCACTTGAATACTTAGTTATTTAGTCCCAATCAGTCCCACGTAAAATTGCCAAAACCATCCAAATTTATTAAGTTTTATTAAAGTTTTATGAAAGCCACTAAAAATTAATATAGTTTTATTATGACAGTAGGAGGTGCCAATAGGTTTTCAATTTTAGTCAGGTTTATGAGACCCTACACAGCTTTTTTATAAAAATCATAAAACCTTGTTTCTAAGTATTCCTGTCAAAGGTTTTATTTTGACTTTATGAACTCGTAAAATGCTGTTTTGAAATGCCGTTTTAGGACTCATTCAAATTATCTTATAATGGTCAGTTGAAAAAGCACTTTCAAACCATTTTGCCTCCAGTAAATGCAACGGCAAATTGACATTGAGGAAAGTCACCAAATGACCAAATAGTTTTGTAGTAGCCATTACGAAGATAAATTGTCTTTTTGGCAAAACTGCAATATTTTCAAATCGCCATATTGAAATGTAAAAATTTAAATGTGGAAATACACCAAATTTTAAATATAATTCAAATGAACTGTAGATCAGAGACCAATTTTGGCATTCTCTTAGATAACCTCATTAAATTCCATAAATTTTCAGAAAATTCATGATTAATTTATCAAATATATATGTTTCAGTTTTGGTTTTTGTTGATGTAAACTCGCATAATCTCCCAGGCGCATTGATTTTCTGCTTTTATCGTGCCAATATTCACCATAAAATTAAATGCGCATACGATTAGGAGCATAGATGTGCTTTAAAAACTCAATTTGTTTTGGATATTTTTCTATCTAACAGAATTTACCGCATCACTAGAATTTTTTTGAATCTTCATAGCATATTAATATGAAATGAATCAGCCGTGCGAGGTATAGAGTTACATAAATATGAAGTGAGTCAACCTTGAATCACTTAAATACTAAGTTAAGAACTTGAAATTAGTTCTATAATGCATGAAATTATTAGAGTAAAACATTGAAACCATTTGAATATGATGTGAATTAGTCCAAAAATTTTTGAATGCAAACTTAAATACTCAGTGAATTATACCTGTAAAATGTGGGATCATGTTAATATGAAGTGAGTCAACCTTGAATCACTTAAATACTAAGTTAAGAACTTGACATTAGTTCTATAATGCATGAAATTATTAGAGTAAAACATTGAAACCATTTGAATATGATGTGAATTGGTCCAAAAATTTTTGAATGCAAACTTAAATACTCAGTGAATTATACCTGTAAAATGTGGGATCATGTTGATATGATGTGAGTCAGCCCTGAACCACATGAATATAAAGTAAGTTTATCCTGAAAAATTTGGTATCGACCCTGAAAAGTTTGAAATTACATAAATATGAAGTAAGTCAAACCTCAAAAGTGTGGATCAAATTGAAAAATATTTTTTTTTAGCTCAGGTAAAAAATCTGGCAACGTTGCCAACAACACATTTTTGTAGCTTTTGAATAAACCGATTTGGAACAACTTTTTTTTTAATTTCAAATTTGCCAACAAAGTTGTTTCTGGATGGTTTTTAGAACTTTTGACGTATAAATCTTGCGAACATCTTTTACCGTTAGCGAGTTATTAACAAGTTTGTTCTAAAATTACGCCCTTTTCAAATGTGTTTTTCTTTATTTAAAAAAAACAATCCATCTCCAATTTTCAAATATGATATACATTAATGAAAGTCTTCTATATGCTATTAAGAAATATTTTTTTTTGTTTGCCCCAACCAGAGAGATCAACATTTGAAAAAAAGCCTGATTTTGCATTTAAAAAAATCATAAGAACTTTTGTTTGCCAAACAATAGGGGCCTGTTCATAAACCACGTACTCATTTTTGAAAATCTCAGACCCCCCCTCCCCCCTCGCAGACTTTTCTCCATACATTTTTTTTTTGCATTTTTGTATGGAGCGTAGACTTTTGTCAAACCACTCCCTAGAAAAGTCTACGTGGTTTATGAATAGCCCCTAGCGACGATTTGAATACACCAAAAGTTGTATCTTTTATTGTTCTAGGAGCAATTGCAAAACAACTTTGCTGAAAAATTTGAAATAAAACATTTAGAGCAAAATTACTGATTTTTATAGAGACTAAGTGTCTCTATAAAAATCAGTAATTTTGCTCTAAATGTTTTATTTGGACGTAGGAAAAATTGCTCTTATTCAGTCATTTTAAAAGCTACAGAAAAACTTATTATATCAAATTTGCTCTAAATTTTCTCATCTACAAGTTTTTTGGGGAATATATGCCTTGTATTTCTGCAAATAAAAAAGTTAGATTTTCGATTTCTCTGAAAGTAAGGATCACCCTAGATTTTATTTGCACCAAAAGAAGGGCCTTATTATTAGAAACAACCTTGTAGAAGACAGTTTTGCTCAAAAATTTCAAACTTAGGCTAAAAATGTATATTTCTAAATACGCATTTTGGGGCACTGTGCATTATCATAGCATTGCAGTAGAACTGAACTGCTTTGCTGAAGGTTTGAACTTTCTAGATCGTCAGGATCACGGTATAATGTTTGAAAATGCTCTCTTTTACATGCACAATAGTGTGATCTAGTGACAGAAAGCCGAAGCCGTCTCTCTACCTTCCGGAAGCCCTTGACCATCTACACAACTTAATTGAAAGATCGATGTTCGAAAGTGCTCTGTTTTAAAAGTAAAGAGTAAATAAAGAGAGGATTACGAACATTTTTAAAGTCTATGATTTTCTGAACAACTTTTGTAAAGGTTTGAGCTTTCTAGGTAGTGTGGATCACGATACAAACTCGTTTAAAAATGCTCTTCTTTACATTCCCACTAGCACAACCTAGAGACCGAACCATATTCTCTACCTTCTAGAAGCCTGTACCGTTCTGAACAAACGTTGCTGAAGGTTCGACCTTTCTAGATGATTGTGATGACGATATAATGTTCGAAAATTCTTTTTCAAAAGCATAAGAAAATAGAGAACTACGAACATTATGAATGTCCTTGACCTTCTGAACAACTTTTGTGAAGGTTCGAACTTTTGGATCACGATATAAACTCATTCAAAAGTGCTATTCTTTATATGTCCACTAGTGCCATTAAGTGACCGAATTCCGAATCATATTCTGGAAGCCCGTAACTTTCTAAACAACTTTGCTAAAGTCAACCTTTTAACAGGTTGTGGAGTCTATACTTTGGAGGGTGATGCAATATTCAAGTGTGTGTGTGTGTGTGTGTATGTGTGTGTTTTGCAATACGTTTCATTTGACTGGTAGTATATTTGTATTGGTAGCACTGCAATAGCGGCACTGAAGACGTCTGCAGCGAACTGAAAAACTGACTGGTTTGACGACGAATGCAGGCAGTTATTTTAGGAGGAGAATGCAGGATGGACTAGAATGCTACAATATTCTATGTACGAGATCAGGTAAAATTCTACACGGAAAAAAATCCGTGCCCAGAACCGTGAACTGGTGTCATAAATTCGAGAACAAGCTAAAATACACCGTGAACTGAAACACGTAATCATGAACTAAATAACGTTTAGAATGAAAAATCCAGAAAACGTGAACTAGTTCACGAACCGTTTTCATTTTCGGGAACGCTTTTATTTTTGTGTATTCTTGGAAGGAATAAACGCCAACACTGAGGAGGCTAGGAGGTTGAGGTAGTAGTTTACCAACCCCTAAAAGAGCGCTGTACTGGGTAATTAGCGAGATATGGGAGGAACGACTGTGTACAGCAGAGGAAACCCAGGCCAAACCGTGTGCTCTGTCCATTTTGAAGTTTCCAAAGCTCGAAATCCGATGAAACGGCTCAAGTTCGAGAAAGAACGCAATGACACGTCTCCGTTACGAACTGACTGGCAAACGCCAATTATTCCCAGAAACAACCTAAGAAATTCAAATGTCAATTTGCTTTCGCCAACCATCCTAGAAGAAGTAGAAACCGAAGCCCAATACCAGGAATCGATTTCCTAATCCTCGCTACCGTCAATCGGGGTCGCCAGCCTCCTGGTAATCGCTCCAAGGCGGCATCATTAACTCAACTATTGGCCCCATCCCTCTCCTCCTATTCTCCTCCACCACGTGTAATCCGATCGGAACCCGAAACGCATCCAATTAAGCTGCACTCACCAAGGTTTCGGAATAGAAAATAATACAAAATGAAACACCGACAACCACGAAAACGACGATAGCCTATAGCCGTAGGGCACAGTACTTGAAGCAACAAAGTATGAAGGGGAAGCACTTTCGCGACCCGGCTGTTCCTGGACCGGCCATGAATGGAGGGAATCGAGTCGAGAAGTCTGCGATCATCGTCAACATCGTCCTCATAACGATCGTATGGGATCTAACATACTGATTGAAGATAGTGGCGTTGTACCCTTTCAAAAACAAAAAAAATTGCAACATTGAAGAATGCGAAACCGAGCGTGAGTTCCGGATTAGGGACTCCGAAGCAATGCGCGACTCGGGGCAGAAATGAGGCCCTCCGATGCGACACAACATCGTCGGTCGCCATCTGGATTGGTTGCATGCATGAGGATCGAAATAGTTTTGCTCCCGGTATAGGAAAGGTGAAATCGGCCAGAAATTCCACTCTCACATGCTTTTGCGAGCACGGAGGGAACCGTGCCGTGGAGTTGGCCTTTATCGTTCAGCCGAAGAACTTGGTCGGCGCGCCAGAGCCGCTTCGCCTCACGGTGGAAACAAGCTTTTGCGCCACGGAGACCAATGGAGGCTGCACGATTCGCGCGGGGCCGTGTTCTCATTACGATGCTGGCGCGGCGGCGGTGTAGGGACAGGTTTGCCTCTTTTCTCTTGGAGAAGGGAATTCGACAGCCAACGGCACTCGGGGGGACATTCAGCAGCAGCAGCAGCACCAGCACCGGCAGGGTGGCTATAGCAAGTGAATTTTTGCTTTCGCGCTCAACCGCGGTGATACCTTTTAAGATTGTCCGATATCCCTGTGGTTGGGGGAGGTTAGGGGAGGGGGGATGTCTTTTCATTGAGATGAAACGAGTTAAAGGAGCAGGAGGAGGAGGAGGAATCGGGACAACTTTATGGGCTTTGCTTGCTGTAAATGGATACATGCGATGCCCCTCGCACTGACTGGCTGGGTCGCGTGAATCTGTGACGGAGCAGGTTTTGTTGGTCTGGTTGCGTTGTGATGAGATTTTTTGAAGGTTGTACCGGGAATGGCAACTTTCAGTTTTGTTTCTTCTTCTTGTTTTTCTGTTTGATTTCGTTATGATTCCTGCTGTTAAGGTTGGCTAGTTTTGATTTTTTCTTTGTTTCTTTTTTTCATCTTTGCAAAGGACAGTTATAAGAGGTTCCTAAGTGGAATAGCTGCTTTTTGACAAAAGGAGGAGTTTTTTGGGTTATGTTGTTGAATCTCAGTTCTCCCAATGATGAAACCTCCCTCAGGTCTTTTGAAAAAGCTCTATTTTCCCCGAATAGCTACACATGTTTCAGAAGCAGTTTGGTAGTTTTATAAGTTTTTTGTCGATCCTTAGTGATTAATTTCTAGTAACAATTAGTTTCAAAAATGCGTAAAAGCTCGAACACAGTGATAACGGAAGTGGGACGACGACAGCAACGGAAGAGCCAAATCTGAATAAACCTGCTTGTCGGATAGAAAACTGATTAGATCTAAGTTGATTTAAATTGGACATACCGATGTCATTTACGACAACTGTCAAACTTTCCGTTTCCGGTCCGTTTCCATTCACAATGCGTTTGGGCCTTAAGACTAACAAGTCGTTACTGACAGTTTCTATTCTAAACACACATTTCTGCATTCAATATGGTATAAATCACTATAGAAGATCATAGTTAAAGCAATGCAAGGTTTGTTGGTCATAAATTTTTTTTATTAGAAGTGATTTGCTAAACTTTTTGAAACAACTGTCATCGGCCAAAGTTATAGCCACACACCCTATTCGTTATGAATTTCGTACAATCTGTAATGAAGAAATAATGATATGCAAAGAACGACGTAATTGTATGTTTGATAGCTGTTGCTCATATTCTTTTCAAATTTACGAATATTTCGTACGTTTCATGATGAAAGTTTCTTCTACACTTAACGAATCTTTCGTTTACAATACAGTTAAAAAAAATCAATAAGTTGAAAAAAAGTATCATATGTGATACGCAAATCAAATACTGAATTCATAAAAACATGCAATATGATATTTTACATTAGAAATTAAAAAAACTAACAGTGGGAAAAATGACTAAGAAAGGCATCAAACTTCCGTGATTTATAATGGCCCTTGAAAACTTTCATATCAACCTGATAAACAAAATCAAAAATCCAGTGGTGCTAGTTTCAAGCACCAGAAATGCCCATTTCCGTTTAATTTTTAATTTTTTTTTTATTTTTAAATCTTAAATTTTATAAAATTCATAATTCTAGATACGCGCCAGAATTAGACAAAAAAAAAGGTTGTTAAAAAACAAACTTTTTTTCTCTAATTCTGGCGCGTATCTTGAATATGAATTTTATAAAAATAAGAAAACAATGAACGATCTCACCGATCTTTTATTTCTTCATTCTTCTGTCTCTTTCGTTCCCTTGCTTTTATGTGGGTTGTCATCTTCATATTGGTCTGTCTTGACGTATTAAAAAAGTTAAAAAACTCTGGAAGTGTGAATGCCCTTCATATAATCAATTGATATACGGTAGTGTTCGTGCGGAGCTTATTGTATATAGGGTGACATCAGAATGTACGTGTATGAACAGACATTCTTGAAATAGGTGATTAGATTACAATAGAGCTATCACCTTTCATATTCAGGGCTAAAAAAGTCTGCGTCTATAAATAAATACAAATTGATAAACGTAGGTGCCAACAGGTTTCTTCCATAGAAGCACTGCTGGTCGGTGGAATATGGATTGTACACAAACAAAACAAGTAAGCAACCAAACAGGATACTGAGGCATTATCTAGGGACCAAAAAGCCTGCCCGGAAGTTGCAAAATGAGGTTCTTATGAAATAATGAGTAAACATCCTCATGGACGATGAAACGTACGTAAAGATTTAAAGTAAAAAGTGAAAATTTACAAATTGTGACCTGATTGCGCAAGCTGGCACTATAGCGGAGAAGAACAGTGGTATCGAGACAACGGGGTGGATTTCTTCGAAAAGAACATCAATCCACCCAACTGCCCTCAATTCAGCCCAATCAAGAAATATTGGGCAATTGTCAATCAGAAATTGAAGAATAGTGGAAAGGTGACTTGGGCTGCAACAGAGGTGAATATATGGTGAAACAAAATGGCCGCTCAGGTTAGCCAACAGACGTCCAAAATATGGTGAGTGTTATTCGAAGAAACGTTCGAGATTTCATCAAAACCAGATCGGCATAATTTCTTCGTTATTTTTCCTCTAAAGTGCATCCATGACCTTCATTTTGAGTATTCACATTTTCATCTAACATTTTCTTCTAAGGTATGGTCAACATAACTATTGTGAATTTAAAAAAATACTTTTGTTATCGTGTTTGCAAGATCTTTCTGGCGGTAGAAAACCGTTTGACTGAATGTTGCAAATTTTTAACACTGATTGTGGTTTCAAAACAAATTTGAGCACTTGAAAACTATCACAATGTGTGCGGATTGAGGTTCCTTCACAGAATATTTTCATTTATTTTCAACACAAGCGTTGACCTGATGTTTGTTTACATGTCAATAACAGTTGTGCATTCTATTGATTTCGGATCAGTGGATCGTTTAAATGATGAGTCGAATTAATCTTAACACGTGAAAGACATTTCTGCACGTTAGGTTCTCGGAAAAGGGTGCACGTACAACCAAATTGCAAAACGGGTGAAAGTGAACCACACCAGTGTCAAAAATGCAATCGAAAAAATCGGTGAGACCCTTTCCAATATATTTTTCTCCAATAAATCGATTTATTTTTCTCTCTTTTATTCTAAAATCAATGCTGTTAACTACTTTTCGATGCACTCTTCATAATATTGAAAAGCAATCACAGGCGGTGTAAAATATCTAAGAACCTTTAAATTGTCCAGCGTGAATGGTTGTCGGTCGTATTCGTCTGCTGTGATAAAAGCAAGTTCTGAGGCCAAGTGGTAACCGTTTTGGCTTACTGAGTAACGAATCATGGGTTTAAAGCTAAGCCTCTAACATAACTTAGTTAGAGTTTTTTCGTGAGGGGTCACGATTTTTCTGTTTAACCACGATTGTAAATGTTGAAGTCAATGTCAAGTTTCTCTTTCTACTTAAAATTATGTATAAGGAGAGAGGTGGTGTTCTTGCGTTTGCTCTGGCTTGCTTTCTCAAGAAGTGAAATAATTTTGTTTAAATTCTGAAATAAATGTTTTGTGCATCTTGTTACATAAATCCATGCCAGAATATTAAAAGTGAGATTACTTAGAGCTTTTAAATTGACTGAACTTTTCGCTTTAGTAGCAAACTTGTTGCAAATCAGTTTATGTAACTTCAAAGTGACTCAATTAAGATACAATCAAGTGGCTGTAACCAATTATGATAGCTTTGTGTTGCTTTGGTTTCTTCGTTTGATGCTAGAAAAGGCGAGTACCTGTGATCCCTCTTGTGGAAACCTTCTCATGAATTTTCTACAAAGCTCCCAATTCTTATTGCAACTGCCTGTAAATTGTCTGCAATCTATTTCCAATCCTCACATTGAACTTTCTGTGGATACAGTACACTATACAGTATTCAAAAATGCCATACATTTCATAGTTCTAATCATTTTTTTCTGATAACTGTTTCAAGCAAATTCCCCCACTTCTGATTTTTATCTTCTCCTTGTCTTCTTATAAATTTCATCGGGGGGCGATGGTTAACCTCCATGCCTCTCACGCCAAAGTCACGAATTCAACTCTCACCCCCGGATAAGTTTCGAGAAACACCCAAAAAGGTGTTTGAGTGACTACGACGGGAGATAAACCAGCCCGAGGCTAAAAATCTCGATAATACAAAAAAAAGCTTCATCGCTATTCTTGTGCTACACCGTTGTCACTTTCTTTGAAATCTTTTACAATGTCTTTTATTATTTTTCTCTGAATCCTGCTCCAGCTGCCTCTAGATCTATTTGTGAGTTTCTTCCAAATTTTCCTGATTTTTTCATGTCTATTTTTTTGGATCTTCAAATGGAATAGATCTGTTAGTAAATCGCAGTTAGCGCTTTATTCACATCAAATCATGGTCTAATATTCCAAATTCTCCTTTACTCACTTGCACTTACCTACTTACTTATAATCATATCAAAGATGGATATCTTCTACTTCGTATCCCATTTTCCACGAATCTGATTGGTAAAATAACAGAACCGAGCATGTACGAATATTTCGTACAGTCTATGACCAAATTCGTTTCGTATGATTCGTATGCGAATTCAAAATGCGAATGGACACATCACGGTTCCTGTGTTTTATTAATGTGCAAATATTTCGTTCGTTTAATGAACAATCTCCTTTTCCCATTGTTTCGTCCAAAAACAAAATTCGAACAAACACATGACGGCTTTAATGCTGTTAGACTGTACGAGTGTTCCATACATTCCGTGAACCATCCATCTCTATCCCGTTTGAATTCGAATCGGATCTGTTACACCCTTTTTGACAAATCTGATAAGTAAAATACATAAACCGAGCAAATATTTCCATGGACAATTTTGTTTCCCTATTCCATGCAAATCGAATGCACCCAAATTTTTTTGTTGATTCGTAGACAATGCAAAATGTGAAAGGACACACGACGGTTCCTATCTCTATATCCTATCCTATACCCCCCCTCATTTCCCTATCTGTCTGTCTGAACTGTATAAACTCGAAAACTATTGAACCAATCGGCGTTAAATTTTGTATAGATGTATTTTTGGGGCGTAAAAGGGTTCTTAAGACATTAAGAGACCCCTCTCTTTTCTGACAAATTTCAACATAATTCGAGAACTTATCAAGGAAAGAAAACCAAATTTAGCGTGTGGGAGTTTTTTAAGGCAAAAAATGTTTCTATGGTAGTTTAAGACCCCTCCCTGCTCTGAAGGGGGGGGGGGGGGGGGCTTACGTAAAAATGAAACAGAAGTTTCTGCACAACTCAAGAACTAATCAAGCAAATGGAACCAAATTTGGCATGTGGGGTTTTCTGGAGGCAAGAAATGTTAGTATCATAGGATTCTGTGTTCGCCAGTAGAGCTGCGCCAGCTCGTGGTTCATCCTTTTCCTTCATGCACCGTTTTCACATACACTGCCAAAGATGGTCCTAAGGACGCGTCGTTCGAAAACTCCAAGTGCTTGCAGGTCCTCTTCGAGTATTGTCCACGTCCTTCTATCCCAGCGCCAATAGAGAACTATCGGTCTAATCAGCGTTTTGTACATTCCTGATAATTTCCGTAACTGTGGGAGTGAATTTGTATCAGACCTCTGACTACTCGTCGAGTTCATAGTCCTGCCTATCACGCTCGGTTCCTCAAGCGAACAGATACATAGCCTTCGACGCCTTCACATTCAATCCAGCCTTTCCCGCTTCACGTTTTAACTTGGGGTACTAATCAGCTACCACCTGGAACGATCTGCCGACAATGTCCACGTCGTCAACAAAGCAGATGAACTGGCCGGATTTATTGAAAATCGTGCCCCGCATGTTAAAGTTCTCACGTTTTATAACAACTTCTAGCGTTCTATGTTGAACAGGATGCAGGAAAGTCCATTGCCTTGTCGGAGACCTTTGCGTGTTTCAAACGAGTCCGATAACGCACCCAATATCTTCACGTAACACTGTTCACCATCCATCGTAGCCTTGATCATTCTGGTCAGTTTCCTGGGAAAAAGGTTCTTGTCCATAATCTTCCATAGCTCTTCACGATCAATAGTGTCGTATGCGGCCGAAATTTTCGTGCACTCTGGGATATATCCATTGTTGTTTGCTTGTTTGCTTTCGGATCATCTGTATCACATAAATTGTCTTTTTTTTTAAGGATGCGATTCGTCCCAAAACAACGAAATTTTAGATACACATATGATGGTTATCGTATTGACCGAATGTACGAATATTTCGTACATTCCGTAAACGATCCATCCCTTACTCGTTTGTATTCGAATCGGATCTGTAAGACACATTTTTTTACGGATCCGTTCAAAAATACAAAAATTTGGCAATAACATGACAGTTCATGTATTGTAAGAATGTACGAATATGTACATGTTTTCAACCATTCGGAACGAATTCGAATCCGATCTGTAGCAAAGATTTTTTTCCAAGCGCAATGTTGAACAGGAGTCAGGAAAGACCATTGCCTTGTCGAAGTCCTTTACTTGTTTCAAACGAGTCCGATAACGCACCCGATATCTTCACGTAATACTGTACACCATCCATCGTAGCCTTGATCATTCTGGTCAGTTTCCCGGGAAAAAGGTTCTCGCCTATAATCTTTCATAGCTCTTCAAGGTCAATAGTATCTTATGCGGCCAAAATTTTCGTACATTCCGGGAATCATCCATTGTTTACTTGTTTGCTTTCGTCATCTGTAACAAAACAAACTGTTTTTAAAGGATGCGATTCATCCGAAAACAATAAAATTTGGATACACGCCTGACGAGTTACCGTATTGAACGAATGTACGAATATTTCGTACATTCCGTAAACGATCCATCCCTGTCTCGTTTGTATTTGAAT
>JASCZW010014615.1:0-22475 GCA_034211315.2 Aedes japonicus
TAAAGTCATGTATTGCTTGCACAGCATTCGAATGTAAATAGCATTCATGAAGACAGCATAGCATTGCAGTAATGCTAAGCCGTGGGCCAGCGGCATTTATGTTGCATTTACATGACTTTAAATGCTTATAAAGACGCTTTTGAACTGCTTGTTATTACCTAGTCATGACAGGGTCGAATATATTTTGCGTTCAGAGTACTATATATCATCCAAATTAATGATTGCCCATAATTGTATCATAGTCAATTAACACTCAATTATTGGGTGTGTCGTGTCACATAGAGAATCAAAACATAAATAAAATTTGTTGTCAATAAAATAAATCTAGTTTACTAAAGTCTTGCATCTACTTTGTTGCGCCTTCATTGTTCAAAGTGTACCATTCATTACCAGTTTTCATGATTTGAGTGCCTTTATTCGTTTAGTGTAAATTAAAATTAGCTTTGACACGAAAATTGTAGAACTGTCACCATCAACATTGTTCATGAAGGTCGCCTGAAATTGTCTATCGGCGTGATTTTCGTTGTTTCCGTCACAGAAGAAGTGAAAATTTAGTAGGTTGCTGTTTCTGCAAAAGTACGTAAAGCTGTGCTCGATTTGAGTATCCCGAGCAGTATTTGCTCTTATTTTTCAGGTGACGGGGATAATAACTGATAGAGTTACACGTTTATCGAACATTGAAGGACGAATGTACATCATTTCATGCAAAATTACCGGTTTATTCATTTCATGATTAAAAATAATTTGTTATCTGGTCAAATTTACAATTTATCTCAAAATAAATTTTAGGGCCAATTCTTCACTTCCGCTTAACTTCCTAAGGAAGCATCCATTACATTTAAACATGGTTTAGCTCTAGCTGTTTTAAAGAAATTGGCTCCTTAATGTTAAATAAAACTTACTTTATCTCATCAAATGGCATAATAATATTTTATAATGACACTTCTCTCAAGGAAAGTTTATCTGGAATAAAAATTTGTTACGGATTTGACAGCTTATAATTCGTTTTCTTGAAAGTTACAAACTTAACGTATTACAGAAAATATCTGATCTTTACAGCTCAACGTTTTGCACGTGAAGCTGTCCGCCTCTGACGAAAAGAATCAACGCAAATTTCAATTTCAGCCTCTGGGTCTCTTTTAATTCTTAACAATCACATTCTGCGTAGTACCGAATGGCGTCACGCAGTAGCGCGCCCGCATTAGCAGAGAGCGACATTGATTCCCGTGAAAATCAGCCCTGAGACTCGATGCTTGAGGTGACAACACTGAATATTTCATCACGAACACCAATTGCGCTAAATATCCACCATCTTCACACGCGTTAGTACTGCCTGACGAGATTGATGGTACTACCTGACAGGCACGTCACTATCATATGACACTGTACCGCAAGCGCGTTATTCACATGGCCGGTATCAGCGTACTAGGGGTCTACAACGCGAACTCCATTTCAAATCGCCAGTTACATTGATCGTTATTAAGTTTCAACGAGAACTGAGAATTCCGTCAGCAAGTGTTATTTTCCAGATTTCTTTGGCAACACACTCCAGTGTCAAAGGAGAAATTTCGAAAAGATGGCCGGATCACTTATCAACTCAAGCATATTATCCTGCAGTTCACTGATACCAGCAAACGTGGCACTGAATACGCAGCGTTCAAGATCGTTGCAGTCTGGAGAAACGCTCCCTGAAGATCATCGAGACTCCGACGCAAAAAGGGAGAAAGGAGCTCCTTTGAAATCAAGAAACGTGTTACTCGTTGCTCAAACAGCTGATTACATTGAACTGCCGAATGCTGCACACATCAGACCCCCATTACGCTGAGCATTCCAAAGATTGAAAGCCTACGGAGTCATATTCACGAATCTGCATGACGTTCTCCAAAAACGGGGCTTTGATTTGAAGACGACGCACGTCACCCGTTACCAGTATTTAGTCGCAATTTTCACGCCGAGCAAAAAGAGGCAGCAATGTACCTGAACGTATCGCGAAAATATGATGTCCATAACAGACTTGTCTCCAAGACAATAAATCCCATAAAACGTTTTTTCTGCTCAGTCAGTACTACATATCGGTCCTAGCTCACACGCGCCTAATGAACTCAATATCAGACACTGTCATTCTGTCTGGGGCCACAGCAAATCAAATAAAGGCATAAATACAGTGTAATTGACTAAGGGGTCTATTAACAGCGAACTGTCTCAACCGTTAGTCATATTACTGATTGCCATATCCATAGTCTCAGCGGTACATTGATTCATCTTCACGCGTTCACCGAGATTCTCTTCTGTTTATATTCCCGTACTTGCATTGTAAGCATGTGAGCGAGGAAAATGGTTTTATCTACGCCACACTGATCATTCCAGAGTGAGAAGAGTACCAGCAGAGAACGCAGTTAAATTCGACGTGTGTCATTCATGTAGGCCCTTCTATCATATAGCAGCGGATTGCGAACTAGTTTAACGTTACCTAACGTTGAAGAAAGAAGAATGTTCTTCCTGCCTCTTTCGAACATTTGGTTGTCTCATGACGTCTTTGTTTGAGACCAGCGAATCAAGAAGAAGACTGGTACATCAGCGTACGCGGCCGTGATCGCAGCAGAGTATGTGTTTAGTTGATATGAGGAGAGTTTACATATATGATTCACTCATCTGTTAATGCCCATCACAGGCGCACATCACTGTCTATTTATCAAAGACATCTGATCTTCGCGGTGAGTTATATTACCTGTGAAGGCATAAATCCATGCGCCAGCTGCAGACATTAGTGCAAAATCTCCATCCAGGGTGGGTACATTTCTTATTTCAGGCTTGAAGAGTTCTCTCATATTTTCACAATGGAAGAATCACGGTTGTGGACATATAGGCACTAAAACGGACTCATCATCTGTCGAGTATTGAGGGATCTCCATTGTTTTGCCGAATCTGTCATCTTGCCATATGATGCCAAGGAAGGACAGGAAAAGGATCAAAATCCTCAGTCCGTCACAGCTGGCATTCCAGGGAGTGACTGAGCAGGTTTTCAAGAAAATCTGGAGTTAATAACGAAAGCAGAGTTGCGCACTTACTGGCTGGCCTCCGATAATATTATGATGTATGATGTAATTGACGGTTTCATAGGTTTTCAACAAACTTACGACAACGCATCTGCACATATCAATTGTTAATGACTTTTAATAAATAGAGAAGGCCAGAAATGAGAAGTAAATATTCAAATTGCAAATTCGACAGTATGTATGTTGATTTAATTTATTCGATAATAAATATCTTCTCGAGAAACAGTCTACTTTCCAATGAGCAGTTCTAGATTCATGTTTATGATGATGATTATAAGACGATGAAGAAGACCTGGCTTATGCAACGAGTTTCCGCGGAATCGAAGGACATACGGAGTCAGTTCTATGCTTGATTTCAAATCCACAAGAAATCCATTAGGGTTTCAGCGAAATTTTAAGAATAAGTTTGTTACTGGTTAATTATTTCTACAGTAATTCCTAAGCGCTGTTTGCCTTGTTTGTGTTATTCAAAATCGTAGCGAAAATACCATCATATACACACAGGATTCTTCAAGTATCTAACTTGGTCGTCAGTGTTCATCGATCGAAAAAGAGAAAATCACTGAACGAGAGATTCACTGACGCCATATTACAGACATGAGTGTCGGAGTACATGAAAATATTTATTTATTTTGTTTCTACAGTAGCTTCCTATATCTCAAAACTTTAGCTTCAATGAGTTGTCTCATCTGATTAATTGATACGCCTACATTAAAAAATTTTGCAAACTACCATTTCAACGACTATGCCTATTCCTGTTCACATTAACTAATTTACGTTTATGGTACCTTCATCATTTGTAGAAGTATTTGACAGACCATTCGCACTACGGTTGACGAACAGTATACGGTAACAAACGCATTTACGTCAGCTGAAATTGCCAGGATTGCGCTTAATTTAACCCTCGAAATGGTAGTTTAATAGACTTTTGCTGCGTACGAAAAATAACGCCACCAGCAGATTACATCGAGCGATCGTACGGCAAGTGTTAATACTTTGATTAATTACTCATAAAAGAGTCACTATCAGAAGCTTTTGCCGTACCATAGACTATCTCTAAGATTAGATCCGAACAAAACGATTTTATTGGCTCAGTCAGTATAGCATTGTTCAGCATCCTGCTGGTCGAAATTTAAGAGCACCGTATGGTGACTAAACTATATTTGATTTAACATCATTACCGTAGCTTCGCGCAATCTGTACATACGAAGGTGACTATCGGAGGAGACAGGGCGCTCACATAACGCGATATGGCGCGAGAGAGGGTTGTTATTCGACTGCCAAGGTACCGATTACAGTCACATTTTGTTTACGCACAACGTGCTGAAAAATTTTCATCGGATAGTTTAAGTGCTGGAACGATACCTTCCGATTATTATAACTACGTGAATAACCATCTCGAAAGTAACCGTAAGTAGACGTTGTTTATTCAGTACCTGACATTGACGAGGCGATATATCGTTTTATTTACAGAACATTTATGCATTAAAGAAACGCGGAGTTAGGTCCGAAAGGATATTATATAAAGATGCATTATCGCAGAGTTGAAGTTGAATCCCACCAAGGTATATGAAGAGTTTCGAGTTTCTCGAGATACGATGATACAGCTTCACGATGAAGCTGGCGAAGACGACGAGACTGGCGATCGATATGGCCGATGAAGATAAAGAGGCTCGATGAAGATGATGAGAAGCACAGAAGATCCACGGTGAAGAATTCCTTGATGTCAGTTTTAATATCGATTGAATATCATATTACGACTACTTGAGGCACCGCCTGGAAATAAAGTTTTATCAATTGCCTGGGATAGAATCATAGTAGTGCGTGTGTGTGTGTAAAAAAGTGCGTGCGTGTGTGTTATTCTCTTCCTTTGTTTCCATTAAATGTTCACCAAATTTGTAGTACAGATGCATCGTTGCATTGTGAACTTCATCATAACGCGAGAAAGCCGCAGTTTGCGGCGCGATATGGAGTACCTGATATCAGCATTCATAGCATCTGTTTTTCACGGAAATAATGTTATGTTGATTTGACAATAATGCACAGGCAGCTGTAGCAGAACGGGGTACATTTATCTCTAATCATTGATACGTCGTGTTATTTCTAATGTTTGTTGATTACCCGCGTAGTTTTTACTGACTTGTGAAATGTTAATTAATATAAGACGCCATTGCTCATCTAGTAGAATGGTTTTCGGTTGTTTTACAAAGTAATTGGCGATAAGAGTCAGAAAGCGTCGACGGCCACGGTTGCCATCCCGTAAATAAAACTACAGAAATATACCACTAATTTCAGCAAGTAATTACACATTCCTTCAATACATTGTCTATTAGGCAAGTAATTTGTAGATTTACGCTATAATTTGTGTATTGAGGCACTTGAGCGATTATCGCACGTTATATGTCGAGCACTGTTTAGTAGCGACAGACCACGGTACAAAATATGCAGACCGGCGTGATTGCTGATTAACTAGTACGACAGGTTCCGATGCGCCAGTATTTTAGTCGCCCAGATAGTTATTCGATACTTACGTCACGAATAGAGAACTCACTAACACCAAAATTTCGTTGTGTCATCACCAGTAATCATCGCTTATTTCACGTGAAATTTCACGTAACTTCACTGAACACTGCAGTTGTGGCCCTTCTTCAGTAACGGTGCGAACATTACGCGCCAAAGGTACGCAGAAAATCACGGAACATTTCATGTGATTTTCACGTAGAATGTGATACGCGGAACATGTAGTTTCCGACGTGAATTTCGCGTTTATTACTGGTTTTGGCAGTGGATCTAGTAATTACGTTTTCATCGGGAATACGCGACGATAAACATACAGTCAAAACGGTTACAGCAAATATTCGAGCAACAATAGATTATGCATTTGCGTATGCATATGGGGAGGCGACGCACGACGTCTATATAATTGAAGGTCGCACGTTGTTTGTATTGAAGCAAAATAATAAAGACAAAGGAGCTGACGAGGATGACGTAATATCATTAACTCATTACAGGGCAAAGATTCAGCAAAATCGACCAAACGCCATGAATGCCGACTGCGGAAATAATCACGATACATAGCGCTACCTGCCGAGTTGTTTTTCTCCCGAGGTCACGGAGTTTATAGCGAATTTAACTGAGGTAATAACTTTCTTTGACACAAAGTCTCAACGCGATTTCGACAATCGAGCAGAGTCATCTTCATCATCGGCAGATTGAATCGGCCGAGGACCAGTTTTATAGCCATGTTGTCAACACGGAGCGAACAAATCAACACTTTCATGGCTTTGCGGGAAGATGCGTGTGATGCAGTGGTATTATAAATATGAATACCTACTTATTCACTATCATTAGCCAGGAGTTGAAGCTGTGCCAGACATGAGACAGGTGTCATGTATCTGGACAAGGCTCTTACGGCACCTGTCCAATCATATGAACCAAAAAACCAAATCAAGGCCAAGTATTACTGATACAGCGCAGGCGAAAACAAGCACAGCAAAACGAGAATAAACGGCACGTGATAATTTATGCCACTTACTGCCGAATGTTAACGATTGCACCAGCCTGATCACGAGATTAATTGAATCACGCTCATTTCTCCAAAATCAGAATTTCATAATTTACACTGTCATACAGGCCCATAGAACGAGAAGTATGTACAATAAGAAGAAATTACAACGATAAGATAACAATAGTCCATTGTCACACTATAGTATTCAACTTAATGTAAATTGGGACACGACACAGGGTTGTTATGTATCTTAACTATAGAAAATGCATTATCTTCGAACAAATTTTAAATAATTACTATCAACTGTATTGCCTTCATAATTGCTGAAAAGTCCAGTATATAGCAATGAATTCATGTGATTCATTACCAAGAATATAGTTGATTCTTCATTTATCTGATTCATGAATCACAAGATTCATACCGGTGTCAGATTTAATGTTATCTTTATATTATATTGCATTGTAATTGCAGGCTATTTACATGGGCACATGATTTAATGATGCCAGTCATCGATCTATCATGATGTTGCTGCACAAATGCAACATAAAAACATAGCGTCATATTAGGTTGTAGCCCAGTAATGATCATTACACTGATTGTGATGGCGAGTCAATTATATCTCGTTCGGTACAACACTTAAAGTTTGGCAACGAGCTCATTAAGGCATAACGTAAAGAAGAAAATTCCTGTTCTTCGTTTATTCTATCTTCATCAAAAGTACCATGACAGTGGCCTAAAAGCCCTGTAAATAATGACTTTAAATATCGATTTCTCTGAATTTAAATCATTCATGAATGAAGAGGCATCTGATAGAAGAATGTTAGTTCTACTACAGCAGGAGAAGGGGACTTGCATTCGTGAGAAATCAATGCTTGTCATTGTTTTCATAAATGGCTTTAGCTTCTCAATTATCGAGAGTTTCGTTTTAGTATATCTTCATGGGTAGGAACATCACACTGCTCATTATTCTGCAACATTCGCTGCCATTTTATGTCGGTGGCATATGAATGATTTTCTCAGCTGTAGACGAGACATGGTTTTGCCCGCACAGAATCCACTTACATCACGTGACAATGCTCTTGGTCATCTGAGTTCTGCTACTAAAGGATAATAATACAAATTTCAGGGCCTTAATTACAGCAGCTGTTGCGAGAATCACTTCACTGATTTCCACTTGCACACTTGGATCGTGGATTACCTAAATGATTGGTGAATTTAATTCATCTGATTATCAGCCATAAATTTTGAATAGATCTTCAGGCTTGCGTTGTATGTGAAAACATTGTGTCTCTTTTCAAGTAACATAATTCAGAAGATTTTCTGGCTGATTAATCTCCGATGGGAAATTGAAGATGATAATTATCATCTGGAGGAAAGCCAAAATGACTCGATTCTATGCCTTCTTTATACTCTATATGTTGTTATTTAGAACCGGCCGCCATAAATAGGGAATCCTCTTTTTAATGAGAGGCTTTTTTCGAATTAAGATATTTTAGTATCACCATCTTTAAGAGACAAATTGATTACTAATATTACATATCTCTTCTTTGGTGTAGGTTATGACAGATACATTCCTCTATTTTTTCAAATGATTGCCGGCAGATGACCCAAGAATCCCGAGGGGAGCGAGAGCAATATCCACCAGACTGTTGCCATATACCTGGAATTTAAGAGAATAGAGATACATACTATCATGAAATTCGCGAAAATCCATGAAATTAAAGTGCACTTGAATTTGTCTTATCCAGTAATATCACTTCCTTCAGCAAACGACAGTTAGACATTTGGTTTTCTTCGAGCAAGGCTCAGTTTACTTCATTCTGCTTATTACTTCACAATCTCATTTATTCACTTACAAATCTCAGAGGTTTTCTATGCCTGTACCAATTTTCACATTATACACCTTCCTGCATATGATTTAACTTTGCGTGTTTACGACTGAGTCTGTCAACGTGGTGTTTTTGAAGGTCATACTGAATTATGAGAATGCAGCATTATTCGCAAAATGAATGTTCATAGTCATTATCTAGTACTAATTGTTCATGGATACGTTCATGAACACAACAATAAAACGAAAGAGAACCTATTCCATTTTGCGGCCTTGGAACTACGAGATTACTGTGCTGTACTGAATTTGATAAATTGACTGCACAGCACTTCACTGGAGTTATTATCCCTGTCATGGGTTTTAACTACGTACAAACATGCGCAGTAATAGCCAATATCCACGAAAATTTGAACGACATGTTCCTGTATAAAGTTTCTGTGTTCATTGCGTTTGAATAGCTAAACTTCCAGTGACAGCACGTCTACAGCAGCTAAAATGGAAACATGATTTCTTCATTTCATTTACTTTACAGTAGATAAAAATGAAAATAAATGCGGATGGACATAATGTCAAATACAGCATTTGCCACGATTGACTGAATGTTTGCTTTAAACATTGACGGTGTATACGTTTATTATCGTCCTTCGAGGTTCATGATAGTTCACTGTGACTACATCAACGCATGAATTAAATGCCAATATTTTAAATGGAATGTTTATTTGTCTTGAATGTGAAGCGATCGAGCGAATAAGCTGGATTTCTAGGCTCACATTTCTTGACATTGCGAGTACTTAAAACTGTGTTTTATAACGAGACAGTTCCGCTGAAAACTCGTGTCTTCTGTTACGCTTCTAACTCTGCCCGAGCCAGAAACCCGATATCGTAACATACAAACCAGCCAATGTATTTAACGAAAGTTACTAAAGCATTTTTGAACTCCACAATTTTGCGAAGAATCACTTCATTGACAGATTCCGCATAAATGGACAAGGTAGTTTTCATACTCTATACATATCGCACTTAACTATACTAACAAGCTGTCATTGCCATTAAGAGCTGGCCTGAGCCATTAAGAGTTGTGGCCTGCACTAATTGAGTACCTGTATGTAAATTGCATTCAATAATAAATGTGACCATCAATCATTTCAAATCGATAAGAGATTTTATTCAGCATATCTTATTTGAAAATATAAATCAATATTAAGAGACAGAATAAGACAGGTGCGTCTGAATTGACGGCCATGATTTTATCTATATCTATATCTTAACTTATAAACTAACATACTCTGAAAATACTGAACTTTGATTCATCCAGCCTGGTCTCTGGTTGACAGAAAACACGGAATTAAAGCGCGACAGGCTCATCATTCGTAGCTGCAGGCAGCGAAGTCCTTTCAAAACAGAGTTCACATGAGACGATAAATGAACCACGACGGTGTAACGAGGAAGTATTCTTGCCGTGTTCGATTTATTTTGTTTATTCCGGAAAACCAAGCATCACTGTAAATAGTTCATTCTCGCACAGCGGCAGTGACCTGTCTCTTCACTCGTTACACCGTCGTGGTTCATTTATCATCTCATGAACTCTGTTTTGAAAGGATCATAAACTTCACTAGCACACCTACTGCAGCTACGAATGGTGAACCTGTCACGCTTTAGTTCCGTGTTTTCTATCAACAGAACCAGAGTCGAGCAAGCGATGACCGATTTGGATGAAATCAAAAGTTCAGGTATTTTCAGAAATATGTTAGTTTATAAGTTAAGATATAGATATAGATAAATGTAGCGTAATTTGAACGCACCGCAGTGCTTATTCTGTCGCCAATATTAGAGTTTATGTTTTCAAATAAGATATGCTGAATAAAATCTCTTGCAAACAAATCCGATTTGGAAATAGTTGAAATGGAATACATTTATTATTAATTCTGAATTTACATACAGGTTACTCAATTGAGTCTAGGTACAACTCTTAATTATAGCTCAGGTACAAGCTCTTAATAGCTTAATGTTGCTTTTGATAGTTGAATAGTTAAGAAGGTTAACGATATGTATAGAATATGAAAAACTTACCACCAATCCATTATGCAGAATGCTGATAATAAGTATTCTTATAAAGTACGTAAGGTTCAAAATACTTTAATGCTTTTCGTTAAATACATTAACAGTTTTGGCAACTGTTTTTATATCGGGTTTCTGAAAGCTCGGGTCAATTTGTGAAAAAGAGTTAAAGTAACAGAAAGACGCAAGTTTTCAGCGAACTGATAATGCGTTGCCAAAAACTGGTTTTAAATTTTCTGAAAATACATCAAAGTAAATTGAGCCCTAAAGTCCATATTCGAACATGTTTCGATCCTTCTATTTCAAAACAAATAACATTCCATTTAAATATTAGCATTTAATTCATGCGTTGATTGACATGAGTCTAGTGAACGATATCATGAACCTCGAAGGACGATAATAAACATGGTTTGTGCACTACACCGTCAATGTTTAAAAGCACAAACTTTCGAATCAATCGTGACAAATGCACTGTATTTTGACATTATGTCCATCACATTTTACATTTTTCATTACGGCCACGTAAAAGTAAATAGACATGGGAGAAAATGTCATGACATTTTTGTACTTTTTTTCATAGGCGACGAACCATTATGCTGTCACTTGGAGTTTAGTATTCAAAACGCAATAGTTTTAGAAACTTGCCACATAGATTTATGTCGTTCAGAATTTCGTGGATTGTTGGCTTATTACTGCCTACGCATGTTTATTACATGGATTAAAATTATAACAAGGGATAATAACTCAATTAAGTGCGTTTTTAATCAATTTATCAAATTCAGTTACAACGCAATGTCTAAACAGTTCAAAACTGCCGGCAAAAATAGGGCGAAATAGGTTCTCTTTTCGTTTTTTATTATTTGTGTTCACTTGAACAGTATCTATGAACAATTAGGTACTAGGTAATATTTCGCAGACGACTGTTTTGCGAATAATGTACATTTACCACCACTAGTTCGAATATGATTCAAAAACACCACGTTGTTTATTGGGTGACTCAGTCGGTAAAAACACACTTAAAAAGTTAAATCACTATGCAGGAAGGTTGTATCATAGTAATGAAAAATTGGTACAGGCATAGAAAACTCTCTAAGTTTATAGGAGCGAATAAGTAAGTTGTGAGAAGTAATAAGCTTGAAATGAAAATAAGCAAAGAAGACCTTGCTCGAAGAAAAACCAAATATTCTAGCATATTTTCGATTTGCTGAAGGAAGTGATATTACTATCTAACGTTAAGACAAATTCAAAGTGCACTTTTTAGTTTCATGAATTCTACTTGAATTTCATGATAGTGTATCTCTATTCCTCTTAAATTCTTGCTTGGGCCCATACAATAACCCGGCTTGGATATTAGTTGGATAAATTGCTCGTCACTCCCTCAGGTTCTTATAGTTATCTACTTGGCAATCGATTTGAAAGAAAAAAATAGAGGAATGGTATCTGTCATAATTGCACCTACACCAAAAAGGAAAGGGATGTAGTAATGTGAGTAATCAGTTTGATATGCTAAAAGGATGAGACTGATTGATCCTTCATCACATCTTAATTCGAAAAAAAAGCTTCTCGACTTAAAAAGGAAAAGTTCCCCCTATTGTTGTAACGACTTCCGATTCCTAAGCTCTTCTTTTTATATAAGTATAAAAAGAAGAGCATAGGAATCGGGAGTCGTTACAACAAACTTTCCTCCAGGTGTGAAATTATCGCTTCAAATTTCCCGTCGGAGTTAGTGTTGTTTGTTGGCAGACACCTAGGATAGAAAAGTCTTCTGGATTATGTTACTGAAAAAGACCACAATGTTTTCACATACAACACCAAACCTGAAGGTCTATTCAAGATTATCTTAAAAAATTTGCCGAGTAATGAATCCCCGGATGAGATCAAAACTGAATTCACCAATCCATTTGGAATTAATCCAGTCCAAGTGATTAGAATGAAATCCAGTCTTGGTGATTCTCGCAACAGCCTTTCTTAATTAAGGCCCTGGAATTTTGTTTATTTATTATCGCACAGGTTTGAGCCATAGGGCCTCAGATTGTTACGAAACATTGTCCACGTGTAGGGTTCACGGATATATGAACAAAAAACCATATTAAACAAATCTGCCAATAAGGGAAAACTCATTCACTCGCATGAGCACCACCGACATAAAATAGCAACGCTCAGTTGCCAACAGAATAGTAAACGAGTGTGATGTTCGATTCTACATGAATGCTAGAAAACGAAAACTCTCGAGTAATTCATGTTGAGGGCCTAAAAGCCATTTGTAAACAATGACTTTAAACGTTGATTTCTCACGAATCACAAGAATCCCACTATATCCTGCTACTCCATATGGTAGAACTAACATTCTTCTATCAAATGCTGCCTTCATTTCACGAGAGTGATTTAAGATTCAAGAGAAATCGATATTTAAAGTCATTGTTTACAAAGGGCTTTTAGGCCCTTATCATGAATTACTTGATAGAAGATAGAATAAACGAGGAAACAGAAATTTTCTTCTTTACGTTATACCTTAATGAATGCGTTGCCACTAAACGCAAGTGATTTGAATACACCGAACGAGATTAATTTGACTCACTAAATGCAATCAGTTGTAATGATCATTGCAGAGATACAGCTTAATATGACGCTTTATGTTTTTATGTTGCATTTGATTACGTAACATCATGATAGATCATTATTTGGCATGTTAAATCATGTTAAACCCGTATAAAAATAACCCTACAATTACAATACAATAATATAAAATAACATTAAAATCTATTTCCGACCATGAATCTTATTGTTCATGAATCAGATAAATGAAGAATGTATATTGTAATTACAATAGATCTATAATTCAGTATATATACTAGACTTTTCAACAATTGTGAAACAATACAGTTGATAGTAATTGACTAAAATTTGTTCGGAAAATAATCATTTTTTCTATAGTTAAGATACATAACAACCCCCCTTTTCTATTGTCGATGTCCCAATTTACATTAAGTTCTATAGTGGTAACAATAATTTCTATTGTTATCTTATCGTTGTGAACAATACTATTGTACATACTATAGATTCTATTGTATGGTTACAATATATTTAATTGTAAATCTATGAGAATTCTGATTTTGAGAAATGAGCGTGATTCAATTAATCTCGCTCAGCTGAATCAAACTGAATGCAATCGTTAACGATTCAGCAGGTAAAAAATTGGCACTGAAAAATTATCCACATTGCTACCGTTTGATTCACTCGTTTTACTCAATGCTGTTTTCTGCGAATAGAATGTAATGAACAGAATCGGAATAACTCACACGCGGTACGGTAAACAATCAATATGCAACTAGCGATTTTGGTTTTTTGGTTCACTGTTGGTTGGTTGGAATTGGTTCACTGTTGTAGAACCCCTTGGTCCGAAGTACACCTTGAAGCCCAATGACGTCTATATAAGGTCTGGCGCAGTAGCCACAACAATATTAGTGAAATAAGTAAAATTTGTTCATGACACTAATACCACTGCACTCCTTGCACACGCTACACAAAAGCTCGCAAAGTGCTACGTCATACTATTTATTTTGATTTGTTCGCTCCGTGATTGTTTATTGTATGCGCTATAAAACTGAATTTTTCAACCGATTCCAGTCTACCGATGATGGAAAATTGGCTCTATATCACTACTCGATTGTCAAGTCTCAGCGTTTGAAAGTTTTTGTGGCAAAAATTCAATTACCTCAGTTAAATTCACTATAAATAATCCATGTTATCGGGAGAAAATGCTTCTGCTCAATGAATAGCATATGTATCATGATTATTTCCACAATTCAGCATTCATAATAAACGTTTGAACCGATTTTTTTTTAACTGAATCTTTGCCCGCCAATTGAAAGTTCAATATTGTTACGTCATCACTCGTCAGCTCAGCAATGTTTACATTATTTTTGCTTCCAATACAAACAAGCAGTGCGTTGCCCCAGACCTTATATAGACGTCATTGCTTGAAGCCAGCACCTTGCTATACATAATACATATACATAATCTATTGTTGCTCCAGATATTTGCGCCTTCGTTTTGACTTGCTGTGTTACACTCAAAAAAATCGTCACGTTGTTCCCACGTGAAACGCACGTAATTTTCGTCCACTGCCAAAACCAATAATAAACACGAGGAATTCACGTCAGAGCTACGTGATTTCCACGTAACTCCACATTCTACGTGAAAATCACATGAATGTTACGTGATTTTTCACGTACAATTCACTGGCACGTAATGTTCACCTGATTTTACTGAAGAAAATTTGCTTACGTGTTCAGGTGAAAGTTACGTGAAATTTCACGTGGAAATAACGTGTTGATTTTTTTGAGTGTATTTTGGCAGAATTTTTGAGAGTGTGTTCGGGTGAGTTCTCTATTAGAGCATGCGTATCGGGCGCAACTATCTGGGCGACTAAAATACTAGCGCATCGGGCTGTCATTTTAGTTTAATCACTCAATCTCACACCGGTCGCTACTATATTTTGTTACCGTGGTCTGTATCGGTCGCTGCTAAACTAGTGCTCGACACGCTATGATGAGAATACCTAAAGACCGTTAAAAAGAACCGATAATCGCTCAAAAGTGCACATACCTAAATTATGCGTAAATACAAATTACCTAATATTGGGTAATAGTATTGAAGGAAGATAATATTGTATTGTTACTTTTTACTGAAAATTGGGTATATTTCTGTAGTTTTATTTTACAGGATTCTTTAACAAAAATTGGCCATTATCGACGCTTTTCTGCTCTCTTTATCACCAATTACTTTGCTTAAACTGCTCGAAAAACCATTCTACTAGGTAAACAATAACGTCTTATATTGAAAAATTAACATTTCACAAAAGTCAGTAAAAACTACGCAGGTAATCAATAAGCAGTTCCAAAGCATCTTTACGGCAGCCTATCAAGTAATTAAGTCATCTTAACACCCCGTTCGCACTACAACCTATATTACGTGATATCAAATGCTATGTACATTATTTCCGGTGAAAACTAGATGTATAGATGCTGATATCAAGATACTCCATATCGCCAGTACAAACTTTACGGCTTTTCTCGCACGTTATGATGAAGTTCACAATGCAACGATCCATCACCAGCTACGAGAAGATTTGATTGAACATTTGTGGAAAGTAAAAGGAGAAGAGGAATAACACACACACACACACACACACACACACACACACACACACACACACACACACACACACACACACCGAGAAAGTTCTATGATTTATCCAAAACAGTTAAATAAAACTTTTATTTCAAACAGTTACTTCAAAAGTAGTCGTGATAGCTGATAATTCAATCAGTATTAAAACTGACATCAAGGAATTCTTCACAAAATTGGATCTTCTGGTGCTTCTCATCATCTTCATCAGCCTCTTTGTCTTCATCAGCCATATCCCATTCACCAGTCTCGTCGTCTTCGCCAGCTTCATCGTCTTTGCCGAGCTTGCCGTCGTCATCCTCGAAAGCTTCGAAAACTTCTTCATACCTTGGTTGGGATTCAACTCTGCTTTCTTTTTCTGATAATGCATCTTGTAATATCCTTTCGAGTTCTTTCCACGTTTGTATGCACTCATGTTCTGTAAATAAAAACGATATAATACTTCGTCAATAATCCAGAGATTCAAGGCACAATTAAAATAACATCTACTTACGGTTACTTTTCGGGATGGATTATTCCGCAGTTGCAATAATCGGGAAATTTAATCGTTCCAGCGCCCCTTGCCACTTAAACTATCCGATGAAAATCACTTTTCAGCACGTTTGATTGCGTAAACAAAAATAAACAACAAACCAATCGAAGATTTTTGACACTTGGCAGTCGAATAGCAACCCTCTCTCGCGCCACTATCGCGTTGCTAAATTTGAGCGCCCGATGCTTTCCGATAGTCGCGCTACAATTTTGCTAGCGCTTTTAGTTGCGCCCGATACGGTTTGTAGTGATGATTAGGGCGATCAAATATAGTTTAGTCGCGCACCGCTACGGGTGCTCTTAGGGGCGCATTATTAAGCTTGGGACCGAGCTTGAGACCAATGTGCTAGTACTGACTGAGCCAATAAAAAAATCGTTTTTGTTCGGGACCTACTAGTCTTAGAGTTAGTCTATGGTACGGCTCACTTCTGATGGGTGATGCTTATGAGTGAGAATTGAGTGCAAAGTGAACCGATTTTTCTCATGCTTGCTTGCCGTACGATCGTCTCGATGAATCTGCTGGTGGCGTTGCCACCATTATACATACACGCAACAAAAGTCCCAGTAGAAACTACCATTTCGAGGGTTAAATTAAGCGCAATCACCAACAATTTTCAACTGACATTAAATGCGTTTGATTTTACCATGCCTGCGATTAGATCAACCATGGTGCGGTTGATATCAATATGAGGTCTGTCAAATATACCACAAATGTTGAAGGTTGTACCATAAACGTAGTAAATTGGACTGAAATTTTATGGTAGTTTTAAAGATAGGCATAGTCGGTTGAAATGGTAGTTTTTACTACAAGAATTTTTTCTGTGTAGGCGTATCAAGTATCAAATTCTTGCTTCATTTGAAACTAAAGTTTTTGAGATTATAGGAGCTTCTGTAGAAACAAAACTTCGTAAACTTATTTTCATGTACTTCCGACCTCATGACAATATGTAACTCCGCGTCGAGTGTCTCATTGCAACTCTCGTTTAAAGTGATTTTTCTCCTTTTTTTTCGATCGATAGAACGCAGTGTTAAGGTTAAGGTGATACTGGAAGGAGTCCTTTTTTCAAATGATGTATATGATAGGTTAATTTTCACTTCACGATTTTTGAGACTAACACAAACAAAACAAACAACGCTTAAAATTACTAGCCAATGGATGCTCCAGTGAAGCAAACGATTCTTAAAAATTTCACGCCTGAAACCCTAATAGTTTCTGTGGTTTGGGCTCAAAAAACTTCGAAGTGATAGGAACTTGACTCCGTATGTCCTTAAAGTGTTCGATTCCCGCGGAAGCTCGTTGCATAAACCGAGTCTTCATCGCAACGTAGTGTGCCATAAATCATCATCGCAAGAAAACATGAATCTAGAACTGCTCATTGGAGAAAGTAGACACCTGTTTCTCGAAGAAAAATATTTATTATCGAATAAATTAAAATCAACATACATATAATCGAATTTACTTGAGTTTGAATATTTACTTCTCATTTCTGAAGAAAGTTCGCACTTTTCTCTATTTATTAAAAGTCATTAACAATTGATATGTTGCGGATGCGTTGTCGTAAGTTTGACAGAAAACCTATAGGAAAACCGTCGAATTCACGTAAACGCATCCGCAATGTATCAATTGGGGGCCAGCCATTAGAATATGCACAACTTTCTCCTTAACTTTTCGTTGTGCTTCCAAATTTTCTTGAAGCAATCTTGGTTCTTTTCAGTCCTCCCTTAGATGCCGCTTCGGGGCAGTTTAGGGGATTTTGGTCCTTTTTCGACAAAATTAACCTTTTCCTTCCTTGGCATCGCCAACGTAGTAGATTGAGCAGATTCGGCCAAAACAATGGAGGATCCGTATGCTTTCGGTAGATAGGTAGAGTCCGTTTTTGGATGCATTCTTTTCTGTAATTTTAACCGTTGATTGTTCCCGTTGTGAAATATGAAGAACTCTTCAAGCCACAGAAGCAAATGGCTTGCCACACCCTGAGATGGAATTTTGCACTAATGTTACGCTGGCACGTGAGATTTGTACCTTCACAGAGGATACAACCATAACTCACCGCAGATAAAGTCAAGTGCTCTTTTATTCGGTGATAAATAGACAGTGGAAGTGTGCGCCTGTGATGGGCATGCTTGGAGTGAGTGAATCACTCTCTCTTTAAAACGACCGCTCTCACGTGCTCTCACCTGTCTTCGCCCACGTACTCTCGCCTGCGATCACAGCCGCGTACACTTGTGCGAATACGCACCAGTGCTCTTTCTGTGATTCGCTGGTGCGATTCAAAGTAAAAACGTCGTGGAAGTTGTAAAAAATGTTCGAAAAAAGGAAGCAGGAAGAAACATTCTTCTTTCTTCCTTTGTTAGGTAGCGTTAAAGCTAGTTCGCAATCACTGCTGTATATTAGAAGAAGAGCCTACGCTAGTGAGCACACGTCAGGGAATTTAACTGCATTCTCTGCTGTGAATTTGAGAGCTCTTCTTCTCACTCTAGAGTGATCGAGTGTAGCGTGAATAAAAACCATTTTTCTCCACTCACATGCGCTACCCACATGCAAACACGGGGGTGAATATAAACAAGAAAGAAGAGCTCTCGTTGAGGCAGGAAATGTGCATGGAAAAATTAAAATCTATCTTTACCACACTGAGGATATGGACAACAATCAATATGCAACTAACGATTTGAAATTGGTTCACTGTTGTAGAACCCCTTGATCCGAAGTACACCTTGTTATACATATTTGTGCCTTTGTTTTGATTTGCTGTGTTATTTAGACAGAATATTTGAGAGTGTGTTTGTGTGAGTTCATTATTAGGGGCGCATTATTGAGCTTGGGACCGATGTGCTAGTACTGACTGAGCAAGAAAAAAAACGTTTTTGTATGGGACCTATTGGTCTTAGAGTTAGTCTATGATATGGACATCACTGGCCGCACCAAAACCTTTTTCGCATTTTTTTTTTTCGGTTCGGATGCATTGCGCATCTGTTTTTTGCTCAGCGTGGAAAAATTGCGGCCCGGAAGAATACTGGTAACCAATTTGACGTACGTCTCGTCTTCCATCAAAAAGCCCCGTTTGGCTTTTGGAGGAGAACGTCATACAAGATTCGTGACCGTATTTCCGTAGAAGCTTTCAATGAATCTGTCCTTTTGGGTGCTTTCAGCTTCTTGTAGGGTCTGATATTGTTACGCTTTTTGATATTCGGCACAGTTCGGACGCTAATGTCCACTTGTTTGGCAATTTAACGAAAGTAACACGATTTATGCGATTTCAAAAGGCTCCTTTTTCTGGTGCGATGCCCCCTTTTTGCGTCCAGATTTCGGTAAATCTTCAAGAGAACACGTTTCTCCAAACTTTTTAACAATCTTGAACACTGCATATTCAGTGCACTTTACGATTTGCCAATTTTCGGAAAACCATTTTTGCAGAATTAATATGCGAGTTGATAAGTTGATCCGACCCATCTTTCGAAATTTCTCACTTTTTCGATTTTTCAGGTGTGTTGCCAAAGTAAACAAGCAATGCTTTTACACACTGAGCGAAAATTCTCAGTTTTTCGTTAAGCTTTAACCAACAATCAATATGTAACTAGCGATTTGAAATGGGTTCACTGTTGTAGAACCCCTAGGTTTGAAGTACACCTTGTTGCACCATGCAATAATTCTTGCGCTTTGCGGTAGTGTGCCTGTATTAGTAGAGTGACGACACTGTCAAAATTGGAACCGAAATTTTCTGTCAGTGTCATTCCAATCGAGCAGGCGACCTGTCAAACGCGTGTGAAGAAAAAATAATTAGTGTGCCTGTATTAGTATTCAGTATTAATATTCAGTGTTGTCACCTCAAAGCATCAGGGATGCCAAATTTGTTATTTTCACAGGGATGACATGGCGTCACTCTACTAATACAGGCACACTACTTTGCGGTACCATTCGGTACTACACACAAAGAATAATGATTGTTAGAATTAAAAAAACCAAAGCTGAAATTGAAAATTTGCGTTGGTTCTTTTTCGTAGAAAACGGGTTGCTTTCACGACTAAAACGTTGAAACTGTCAAATCAAATATTTTCTACTTGGTACATTTAAAAGTTTAAACTTTCAAAACGAATTGTAAAACTGTCA
The DNA here is from genome assembly GCA_034211315.2 of Aedes japonicus. Lineage (NCBI taxonomy): Eukaryota > Metazoa > Arthropoda > Insecta > Diptera > Culicidae > Aedes > Aedes japonicus. The sequence continues at coordinate 20,280 of JASCZW010014615.1, forward strand.
AATCGAATCCGTGGCATTGTTGAAAATGAAAGCAAATTATTTTTATTCCAAAATAAACTTTCAACGAGAAAGTGTCGTGCACTAAAAATAACAATATGCCATTTACATTGAAATAAAAATAAGTTTTATTTAACATTAAGGGCCAATTTCTTCACTTCCGCTTAGAGCTTAAACCATGTTTAAATGTATGGGTAAGCACCACTTAGGAGTTAAGCGGAGGTGAAGAAATTGGCCCTAAGAGGTTTATTTTTGAGATAAATTGTAGAATTTTCAAACCGAATGAAAGCAAATTATTTTTAATCATGAAATGAATAAACCGAATGATTTTGCATGAAAGCAAATTATTTTACACGAACAAATTCCTTCAATGTTCGATAAGCGATTGTAACTCATCTATCGGATTCCATTATCCCCCGTCACCTGAAAAAAATAGAAGCAAAAAAATACTATCTTTCCGGAACTACTCAAATCGAAAACACAGCACACGTACTTTTTTTTACAGAAAACGTACAACCATTTTCCTTGCAATTTTCACCTAATGCTTACGAAAGTTGACGAGAGCAACGAAAATCCCTACGCGGACAACAACATTGAACAATTTCAAACGACGACTACTTGATTTGTGTTGATGGATTTGACAGTTCTACAATTTTCATTGTCAAAGAAAATATTTTTAAATTTACACACTAAACCGAAACAAAACACTTTCAAATCAAACGAAGAACTTTTGTTGTAGATAATTTTACTTTCAATTTAATGAAAAATACACAATTTTCAGAAGTAAAATGCAAAACTTTTAATAAAACTAGATTTATTTTTTGTGTGTAGAATTTTTGTTGTTGTTTTGATTCGCTGTGGTATTTTGACACAATAGTTGAGGGTGTGTTGGTGTGTGATACATTATTATGGGCAAATCATTGAGCTTGGACCAGTGTGCTAGTACTTCCTGAGCCAAAAAATATATTCATTTTCTTCATGACTACCCAGGTAACCAATAAGCAGTTCCAAAGCGTCTTTACTTAAGCATTTAAGTCGCCTTAAATGCAACATAAATGCCACTTTTGGCCCAATATACGGCTGCTTTATTGCAATGCTATGCTAATGCTTCATGAATGCTATTTTGCATTCGGAATGCTTATTACAGCCTACATGCATTTAAATAACATTTGAAATGCCACTTTACATCAGATAGCATTCAAAATCCTGATATAATGCTAACATAATCCTTGTAGCATCTGAAATGCAGATTTAAGGTTGATGGGTATCCACCCCCTAATCCATTGATAAACAGGTGTCCACTTTCTATAATGAACAGCCCTTAAATCCACATAGTCACATCACAGCAGCAGGAAAACGAACTATTGTTCGATCAAACGGTCGGGGTTGTTGAGGCGGCCGGTTAAATTTAGTTGAATAGTTCTACACACCCAAGCAATAGCTATTGTAGTGATATTTCACCTTGTAGCGTGTGTTGCTCTGTCTCCCCATGTCGATAAAATACAGGGGGTGCGACACATCTAAATTTCGATCTTCGATGGGTGACAAATCTAGCATATGAATCTTTGGAAAACGATTGTTCCTTCTCTTGGATCTATTACCTCACCGCAGGAAATCCTGAAAATCGTCATCAATCTTCTCTCGATCTAGTAAGCGGAAGCACATCTTGGAGCAGGTGCACATCAAGAGCATTTCGCTGTATTGTAAATAAAGAAGCACCCTTCTAAAAGATACCAAGATAGTTAAACACAACCTATTGTTTTCACTGGTTATTTATGTTTCTTAATATTATCCGATTTTCCTTCACCTCTCAGCATGTAACTGTAAAATGTCTCCTACCCCCCGGCATCTGGGGGCCAAGGGGGGTTAGGCGCGGTGGATACATGAGTCAGTTTGTAGACTTACATTCTAATTGGTTTGATTCGTTGGATTAGTTATGATGATTCAAGAACCTCGGACAATACTATTGGTTCCAAGAACCAATGCTTTCTAAATGCTGTTCAGTTCCTTTCGCAGCTTCAACTTTTCAAGGGAACGTATAAGGATACGGAGAACAATTCCGGTCGCCGTGATTATTACCGGAACTATACGGATCTCCTCCAAATGCTACATCTGCCTCGAATCCTCCGCCAAACTGTGGTATTTCGTAATTTTAGTAGAGAACATTGACTGGACGTTGTGAGCCAGCTAAACAGCGAC
>JASCZW010014616.1:0-22467 GCA_034211315.2 Aedes japonicus
TCCTGCCTTTAGCTTCATCACCATGCTAGAGGTTGCTGAATTCGATTTCCTGTCTGGTCTAAGGAATTTTTAATAAGAGGAAAACTTCTTGACTCCTGGGCATAGGGTCAAGCCCGATTCAAAGTAAATTTGGACTCTAAATTTAAACAAACATATACGGTTGATCCAAACGTCAAAAAAAACCGTATTGATAGCTTTCAAACGAGGTATAACAAGTTATAACATTTCACTGTTTCGAGCTTCAGCGACAAAAAAGTTAGATTTCCAATTTCTCAATTTTGCTCCAAAACTCCAAATTTGTGCTGAAAATATATCTTTCCAGCTAAATTCGCATGCTGGACCACTGTGCACTGTACCGGCAAACTTATTCCACTTTAAACGCATTTGTTGTGCATTTGTCACTTCTTTACCGCATTCTCGAAGTTTTCGCTTGGCAATTGCCCAATATTTTTTGATCGGTCTGAACTCAGGACAATTCGGAGGATTAATCTCTTTGGCGACGAAAATTACATTGTTTGCAGCATGCCATTCTAGTACCTCCTTAGAGTAGTGGCAGCTGGCTACATCCAGCCGAAACATAACGTTGGTCTTATGTTGCCGAATGAAGGGTCAAATACGCTTTTTAAGACACTCTTTAATGTAAACCTTCGAAGTCATTGAGATGTGATGAAAACCTTGGTTTTAAGGCCACAACTGTAGATGCCTTGCCAAATCATTAGTTTCCGAGCAAACTTATCAGCAAAAACAAATTTATATCTGGAAGGGACATCCCCACGACCAGTTGTCAGGTAAAATTTTCACCCGGGGATTTGTTTACAATTCATTTTGACATATGTTTCGCCCTCTCGAAGATCATGGTTGTCACCTTGTCGTAGGTGAGAGGGCTTATCTCACGCAAAAGGCCAGCATGGAAGACTAAGAACATGATCAGCAGTGATAGTATCACACTCTACTTTCTTTAAATTGCAACGTCGTAGTACGTTTATTTGAAGGCACTGAAAGAGGTGTCTTACTGGCGGGCTTAGCCGCAATTCACTCTTATACGAAGCTGGGAACAATCTACGAATTCCTTCAAATAATTTAGGGGAACGACAAAAAGTGCACTTTTTATTTGCTTGACAACTGTTTCATTGCTGTTTACTCTCTAATTGTCATTGAATAAACAGCAAATATACCTACACACTTGGTATTCTTAATAAACTTATTGTTCCCATCATTATCGAAAAGGGTGAGTGTTTTGATCATGATTGTGAGCAACTAGTTATTAGTGTCTCGGATGTGTCAGGTGCAGATAATGCAAATATATATTATAATTTAAATGTACGCTCTATAAGACAGCCGTGATCAAGGCACTGACTCTAACAACATATTATTTAGCTAGGGATCAGACCTTCTGAACTGAAAAAAGGTCATTGAAAAATGTAACTTAGGACAGATGCTGACAAGGAGTTAAAGGCTGGGGTTTTATAAAAAATTATACAAATAATTGAGACCCATCACTCACTATCTTATGCGATGGGTCAACTTATATGACATAAATAAAATAAATAATATAAAGAAAATAATATCAGAATAATATAAAGAGATCGGCCAAGACCGCCAAGACTAGGAAATTGGTTTCATACTAATATAACAGACACAATGAAAGAATAGTAAAAACAAAGTTCAATAATGTAGAACACTTGAAAAGAATAAGGCGAGCAAAAATAAATGAATCAGAAGAGGTAAGACGAAATAACGCCAATGACCAAATGACACAGAACAATGGACATGAACATAATGCAAACAAAGGAGCAGCAGACCTGGGAAATGTAACACCTTTTGAGGCAGTGTCAACAGCGTCTCTATGGACGACATGATCCTTGCACGGCTGGTGAAATGCTCCAAAAAGGAGTTAAGTTATGTCAGTCTAACACACAAGGAACAATAACTTCTTATTTTTGGCTCGCGAAAATTGCTTCGGAAAACTTTCAAACAAATAACAATCCAACGGACTAGACTACAAAAGACAGAAAGAACTTCGAAACAAATCATTCAAGCTGAAAACGTGATACTGACTAACAAAATCACAAATAGACTATGGAAGAAAAAATAACAAAGCACAACTTAACGTAACAAAATTCTCAAACATTGCTCCTTCCGAGTCATTTGCAACAGCGTCTTCTTGGACGACATGTTTCGTGTACGGCTGGCAAAATGATTCGAAAGGATCTACGCAACGATATCATCAAAGGCCTGGCGTAAAGGTTTCTACTCTATTCAGAGTCCCGCCAGTAAACCTAACAAAAAAAAAACAAAAAATTATTTTGACATATGTTTTTTTATCCATTAAAATACATCCATTAAATTTCGTCAAAACTCGTTCGTATAGTAATCGTGCTTGCTTTTTGGCCAATAAATTTTGATTCAGGGAGCGATTCGGATGTTTACTGACACAAAAAGACTTATATAAGGATGTTACGAACGGTGGAAAAGTGGAATCGTATTCCTTGGCCAAATCACGTATCGAGACACCTGGGTTGCCTATCACGTACCTCAACACCTTTCTCCTCAGCTCTTTGTCCCTAATGCCAATTTTATGATAGATGCGCTGTGCTCTATCCACACTCAGACTATCCTTGTAACGTTTGATTACAAGACACACCGTTGACTTAGGGAATTTTAACACTTTCGCTATTTTTGAGGCAGACAACGAAGGATTCTCTAGATGTTTGTGTACAATTAATTTTCTTTTCTCAAGTTCCATGATCCTTAATTTCGAGATGCGTCGATCAATCGAGCAAAACCAATTTCTTCGTCAATGAAACATCAACAAATGTCTGTCAAACGTTTTTGACCTATCCACCAGGGACGCGGTGGTGTATTAAACCATGCGTCCAGATTTACTTTGAATGGAGCTTTATGATTGTACTTGCGGCGTGATCATAAGTATCCAAAATGGTTCCTTGTATGGAAAACTCGAAATTAATAACTGTAATACACTGCATATAGAACACTAAGTTGATAGTATGATAGTAGGCAATAAGAAGAAGACAGAAAAAAATAATCATAAAGGTATGTAAATCATCAATATTATCTCGGATGTAAATGTCGAAAAAATCGTTGAAACGCAATATATTTTTAAAGCAACTACGTAAGAAAATGAAAACGGCAAATAAATTACAAATCAACGCCAAAAACTAGCATTTTTATGAATGAACAAACTTGTTTTATCTTGGAGGCGACCATTGGTGAGATCAATCTCGTTGTAAATTTATCACAATTTATCACAAAAATACTAAATGCGTGTCTGGTTTGAAATTTTTACTTTTCCAAACCTGGAAGTGTGCTGCAGTACCCTTATCCAAAGGTTTTCAGTAATGTTTACATGCGAGGCTCCTTGTATATGAAAGTCACCTCGGAATGGGCGTGACTCTCCAGACATTTTGAAATTTAATAGAACGAAGATTGTACTAAATGTCAGATGCATCAATCACGTTTAAGCAATGTCAATTTTTGGACTTATTTTTTTCGCAAAAGCTTGAATTAATTACGAAGTCTTGTAAAACTTGTAATGTTACAAATGAACAAATTAGTGTTATTTTGAAGGCGACCTTTGGTGAGATCAATCTGATTATAAATATATTATAAAAATCGTATTTTTAAATAATACTAAATATGTGCCTGGTTTGGAAACTTTACATTTCCATATCTAGAAGTGTTGTTGCAGTACCCTTATGTGAGGTTTACACGTGGGGCTTATAGTATGTGAAAGTAATCTTAAAATAAGTGTGACTCTTCAGACATTTTGAAATAGTTTGATGGATTTGCAGTAGTGCTAATATTTTCTAGCTCACGGATTAGAGATGTTTTCAATAGTCACTCAAAGGATGTATACTTCCATAATACCGTTGAGTGACGATGAAAAGCTCTACAAATCAGCTAGATTTTGCACCGTGAAATGGAGGGCGGGCTTAATCTCTTGCCTTACGTTGGTGCATTGGTGCTGGTTTCACTATCGTCATCGCTAACTAATATCGCAGGCATTATTGGTAGCATATGATGGTTTCCCCGCTGATAATCCATTGTTTGCGAAAACTAAACATCCAGCACTCATTGATCGTACCACACCTGTTACACTTTTCTTTAACAGTCATGTCGTAGTACATTTATATAAAGGCACTGACGTTTAGTGTGCTGCTGGCAGAACGGCATCGCAAATCACTCAAACCACAATTAAAGTTAAGGATAATTAGATTCAAAAACACGTTACTTAAGCAACAGAACACACATTCATGTGTGTAGTTTCTACTTTCGTGACTTGCTTTTGAATGTTTCAATTTGAAGCAATACTATGCTGGAGGGTTCGATTCCCGGTCTGGTTTAGGAATTTGTCGTTAAGGAAAATTTCTCGACTCCCTGGGCATAGGGTATGCTTGTACTTGCCAGACAATCATACTAATGCAAAAATGGTACCTGGCATCGAAAGTTCTGGCAATGTTTCTCGTTTCATTTCCGATTTGTGGGTAACTGTTGTTTGAACTATTTGCTCGAGATTCTCACTAACTTGTTTTCAAGCTCTATTCGACAGCCTGCTCTCAACGTAGTGCTCTAGAAGCACTATCCCATTTATTGATTGAGAGCTCGTTATGCCAACAGCAATATATGGCTAAACACCGATGCCGAAAACATTTCCAACATTCCCTCGACCGAACCGGGTACCTGCTCTTACCGACTGAGTTAGTTGAGGCCTTCTAATTTCTCAAATCTGCTTTGTATTAGTGAGACCTATTGGAAACGTGTGAGCGTAATTGGAACATTCAAGATATACAAAAAAGGGAGCCAGATCGGTGTTCAATGAAGGGATTATTTAGGACAAACAATTAGTCGAAAAATAAAAGAAAATTAACATAAATTCTTGCCAGTCAAGGTGGTGGATTCGTTCCTACTCCGCATGGGGATGCTTGGCAAAGGATTGTGTGTTTGTTTCGAAATACTACCTCAATTTCAAAAACTACTTTTATTCAATTTTCACAGCCTGTCGTACGCGAACGGAACTATCAATACTTTCTCTTCATAACTTTGTTCTAGCTAAAAAAAATATGCTGTCCACTCCTACAGCCTCATGGTGATAAGAAATTATTTCCTTCTCAAACAACATCATCATGAATTCCTAGCTCCTTGGAAACATTTGTGTTTATTTGTAAACTGCGAGGAATAGCAGTACAAACGATGGCTCGACAACCTGCAAGGAGGACGCAACCGACCTCACAAGTTCCTGCATCATGCCTCCATGATTCATATGATCAAAAGAATCTGGTGACGCTGGTTGGCTTAGCCTGTGTAATGTTGTCAATTTGAGAAATGCGTAGTGAGTGGATTTCCAAGATTCGGAAAAAGTAGGTGGTTTGTCTATGGCCAATGGACATCTTAAGTATTGCTTTTCAGGAAGAACATTTTTATTTAGTCGCTGGTTGCCAGTAAGAAGCTGTTTGAGCCGCACCTCTAGGGTGGACAGACGCTTGGGTAGGCGAAGCATTTCCTCTACCACCGTGCTATGATTGATTGAAGAAGCTATCCAAAGCGTGAAATCCAATAAGGCTCCCGGGGATGAATAGTATATCAGTAGAGATACTAACTATCACTATGGAACGCCTCAACAACTTCGATCTCGCACATGGCGTTGCTCTGTAAGCGCAACGGGGCTCTGATATCCAGAGTAAGCTCAACGTCTTCGCCGAAAGTTCCTCTGCGGCGGGTCTCATCATTAATGTCAACAATAAGCAGTTCAACGAATTACAAGTGTCCCTAGGTTTGTTATTCATTGACTGCGAAAAATCTTTTGACAGCAGACTCAATCACGAACATTTGTGGGGCGCCCTGAGATGAAAGAGAGTCCCGGATAAATTCGTAAACCTCACCTATGAGGCATTTACGTGCAGAGTTCTGCATAACAGAACCATGTCCTACCGGGTAGTCGGCGATCTAAGGCAAGGACGCCTACTACCACCAATACTGTTCCTCATCGTAATCGACGAGATCATAGAAAATGCTATTGATTGGAAACGAAGCCTATCACTATGGCTACGGTGGGTCTCACAATCAATGTCAACAAGACTAAATCGTTGGATGTCAACAGGAACAACCCTTCCAACTTTTCGGTAGCGAAGCAAACAGTGGACAAATTCGATATCTTCGTAGCCTGCTATCGTCAGGTATGGTGGAACCAAGAACGACATAAGTACTCGAATCAAGAAGGCTAGGACCAAAAAGTTAAATCTGTCCAAGTCTTTCGTTCAGAGCCGGGAAGGGGGGACCGGGAGGGACTGCACACGTACAAATTGCAGAAGGTTCCAAATCGAGATGAACGGCAAAATGCGGTGGGAAAGTCACGGTCCCGGAAACTGTACACCCAGATGCTGACGAAGCTTTGTCTCGTCGTGGCAGCTTCCTGGGCTACTGTTCTTCACCGCCCAACATAGTTTGATAGTCTCCTTTAAGTAGGAAAGAAGAAACTTTCCAAGTTTGCCAAGAAATACATGATTCAAATATTGTCCTGGAGTGGTACGAAGCTAACGGGGTCACTTTCATACGCAAGGACATTAACTCCTCCATCCCAACGCACCGGAACTGGATCCATTGAAAAATACTGAGCTATTATGAAGCAGGCACTACGGAACATTCCAAGGAGGTCAAATCTGAGGAAGACATTAAGAAAAAGTGGGTTTCAGCACAGGAGAAGCTGCAGCCAGATGTTGTTCAGAACCTAATAAACGGATTAAAGCGGAACGTGCGAGTGTGCGATTATGGTTTAGTAATGGCTTATATTTTACTGTCTGAAAGTTTGAAAAGGATCTAGGTAATTTTCTACAGCGTTTTTTTCAGTGATGAAATTAGATGTGGGACACCCTTTAACATTGTTATCTCTTGAGCATCTTCTCTACATGTATTTTGCTTTTGACGCATCAATGGCATCTTTTTCGTGGCTGAAATACTCTAATAAGGAAACCTTACCTAACCTCTTACGTTCTTGCTAAAAAAGAAAATATATTTTGGCAGCTTCAGACCATCAATTTTATGCTCTTACAAAAAGAAGCATTCATTGGTGAAAATATATGCAGGTTACAGAAAATGACTAGAAGCGGATGGATTATTGTTACAAGAGAGTTTCTGTAATTTAAAATTTGCTTGTTTCGAAGATATTAAACATAAAACGCAAAAGTCTTCCGTACAGTACTGGACAAAATAAATCATACACTTGGCCTTAAAACGCATTATGTGTTATATAATTCTCATTTTGACAGATACATCTGTGATACATCACATCAGGGTTGCGGCTTATCATTTTTGACTCAGGCATATTCATTTGCCAATATCTCCTTTCAGAGGGTCGATTTCAAAATATGATGTATGATGAACTTGTAGTGCATGAATAGACCTACAACTTGGTCTAACAGTACATTGCTCTAACTCCTATATCTTCGACATGAGAGCGTATATTCACAGTGATCTTCACGATGATCCTCGCGTGATCTTCACCGCGAATATCATCGCGAAGATCACTGCGAATATACGCTCTTATTCCTCAGATATAAGAGATAGAGCTATGTACTGTTAGACAAAGTTGTAGGTCTACTTAAGCACCATAAGTAGACATCATACGTCATATTTTGAAATTGAGCTTCTGAGAAGAGCTACCGGCAAATGAATATGGATAAGTCAAAAATGATAAGCCGCAACCTTGCATCACATATGAAAATGTTTCACCACAGACAGACGATCAAGCTCGAACAGAACTATTCAAATTAGTTGTGTAAAATTTCGAATCTAATTACGTTGAAATCAGCTTGCATAGTAGTGCCGCTTAGTCAACTTGTTGCTACATTTAATCTGATAGTTTGACTGGAAACCCATTTTTTTCCTTACCAATATACACAAATCTGTGGTGCCATCTATTAGTTTATTGCTACTTGATATCTTGAGAGAACCATGTTTGTAAACAGATCAATGGAATGAAGTCGAACGTCTGTTTGTGGTTTTACTATTATGTGTGGTAAATGTAGAGGCCAAGACGTAATCATGAAAAAACTAAATTGTCTGATATTTTCTTGGGCAAAATAAGTCATAAATTTCAAAATTCGGATTTCTCGATGATATTATCAAGCCAGTTTTAATGTTTTGGCAGCACTGCATTTTTTGACTGTTGTAGTCATAGCGCAGCTGTGGTGTTTTCCCTTTGGTTCCGTGTTCTGAAATTTTCTGGAAACCTATATCGCTTGATGTCAGAGAATTTTTATTGAAAACTGCTTTTCTCTCCTGATAATTGTTAAAAAATACTCAGTTTCACTTAAGGCTGTGCAGCATATATGGAAGAAATATGAAAGCCAAGGAATAGTGAATACCTTATCCGGGAAAGGACGACACCGTGAGGATGTCCAGATTGTTCGATTGGCTAAGCAAATTCCGAAATTTTCATCGAGAGATATTGCTGAATCACTGAATCTAGGTGTTGATCGACGTATAGATTGTGCCGATAATTATAAATACACCAATGATTAACCATCAAAATACGTGCAGTGTTCAACCAACTTTTGAACTGCCAACCAAAATCAACTGATGTCATATTTTTCAATTTTTCGCATAGAATTTTGAAAGTGCGTGGTTTTTCTCCCGAGCAAAGAAACGGATTGTGTACAAACGGTGCACCGTCAGTGGTCTATCGATCAGAAAACTGGCTAAGGAAGAAGGTGTAAGCGTCGGAGCAATTCAAGCCACATTACGGAAGTATCAACAACAATGCTCTTTCATAGATTTCCCGAGGCGGGGTAGAAAACCCGTTTCCGCTGACACTACAAAGCTAAGGGACTATTTCAAGCGTCATCCTTCAGCATCAGTCCGAGATGTGGCGAAAAAGCGCGGCGGTGTCTAATGTTATGCGTGCCAAGAATAGCATGGGCCTGCAGACTCGTTAGAAGCAGAAGCACCTAACAGGCTGAATCTGAGAAACCGAGGCTTCGAAAGCTGTACGACAAACTGCTGACCAAAAAATCGGCCTGTGTTATCATGGACGATAAAACCTACAAAAAACTCTGCCGGGACCACAGTTCAATAGCTCACCGAAGGGAAAAGATGTTCCTTGATCAGTGAAAGCCATTTACACCGAAAAAATCGGCAAGAAGGTCATGGTGTAGCAGGCCATATGCGCATGTGGACAAATATCTCGTCCATTCATTACAACAGACACAATAAATGGTCAAATCTACGTGAAGGAGTGTCTGCAAAAAAGGTTGCTACCCTTGATCAAACAGTATAACAAGCTTACAGTCTTTTGGCCTGACCTTGCTTCCTGCCATTACTCTAAATATGCACAAGAAAGGAACAATGTCGTATTTGTACCTAAGGAGATGAATCCACCAAACCAAAAAGTGGTTCGCCCTATCGAAACATGCTGGGCTTTGACGAAGGCGAAGGTGAGAAAACACATGAAACCAGCGGATAGTGTTGTAAAATTTAAGAAAGATTGGCCAAAAGAGGTATAAATGGTTGGAGAAAGCATTCTGCAGAAGCTCATGAGTAGTATTAAGGGAGAAGTTGGAGAACTCGGCTACCCTACAAAAAATCAAGCAAATTGAAATAAAGATTGAAAGAAAACATTGTTATTTACTATGTTTAAGAATAAAATAATCAAAAATCACAGAATGGGCTCTTTTATTTGAAAAAGAAAGTGTCTTTATATTTTTCGGAACAGTCTACACTGTTTGTCGACGGCTAAATGACAGTGGAAGAGCTGTTTGGCGTCCAAGCGAACTTCCATCAGCCTGGAAACATATTGATCCTGAACTTAAAAATCTTGTCGAAAGTATGCCGTGTCAACTGCAAGCAGTACTGAAGGCTAAGGGGAGTCACGCCACGGAAGAAAATCAAAGTCAAAACCGTTTAATAAAAAAATCAGGTGTATGCTGTATTTCATCCTTTTTGCTAAGACAATAAATTATTTAATCTTGAGCAAGTCATGCACATTCCTATATTTTTCATGCCGGCACAATTTTGTCGTATAAGAATACTTGCTCAGCAAAAACTTATCCTCTACCATTTAAATCAGCTGAGATATTGAAGGAAATAGCAAAATGTGTGTGGTGGATGAATTATTTTGTTCAGCACTGTAACTGTGGGGGCTGTATTTGGAATTTTATCTGGTTGGGTTTGTTAGTATTTCTTGTACTTGACGTCCTAAAGCTATGTTTAATTTTCAAAAATTATTATTTTTTCCATAATTTGTTTTTAATCCGCATAGTCACGTCGTATTACGTTTCTATAAAGGCTGAATATTGATCACTTGAGTACAAGAATCAATGCATCCATATAAGATTAATCAAACAAGGGTATGATCAATTAAAAAAACAAGAATTCAAAATTAAGACAGTAAATACGAATCTCAATGAAACCATTTGAATCTTGTTGGCAATGTTTCGTAGAATCTGGTGCAAATATATCAGTGTACTGACATGTGACAGTTCCAAATGTGGCAAGTACAATATTACTATTGCAGGAAGTCCCGACATTTTTTCGATTGATCTGACAGAGGACCTTGCTTCATAAATGAGTCGATTTAACTATTTCTTATAAGAAGCTGAGTTAAACACATTTCACTTTAATCTTGAATCAGTCTTGTTAGATTTCCACATTAAATTTCTCAAGCTGCACCACTCAGTGCCCCCAGCTATTTACACGCTCCGTCTCTTTCATGATGGTACACCTTCAAGCCCAATACGTATTCGAAGTAACCGAATTCATTAGCACATTTAATGTGTCACGACTTTTGTTTTATTACTACCAGCATCAATTTCGAGTCTTCTTCTTCTTCCTTCTCCTTCTATCACCGCCAAATTTAAACGAAATAATTCACTCATCACCGATTCATGCCGGTGCGTGCCAACGACGTGAGTAAACCCCCTCCCCCCTCGTTGAATGACTAATGAGAATCGGATACACCTCCTTGCTTCCTCCACGTTGAAAGCATTTTCCAACATGTTTTTTTTTCTCGACTGCCGGTGACTGCAGTTAATGATAAAAATACTCATGATGAGGACGGCGATGCAAATGCGTAACTATCGCGTCTATCCATTCGGAAACCGACGTGTCAATGTCTATTTCTGGGATGACATATCCACAGTAGTTAACTCGGCCCCGCTCGATTTCAGCGTCCAGCAAGTGGAGCGTTTCTCCGGGTTATTGGCCCGTCCGGAAGCGGCGATGCACCGAAATGATGCAACGATGGCACGTCTGGCCCATTTTGCGGTTTCCTTACGTCGTCGGTGGCTTGTGGCGGTGCGTGGAAAATGACATCTAGCTATAAATATCGAATGAGGCAACGTTAGAAAGTCGGTTTGTTTTTACAGTGCAGTTGACCAGCATGGGCAACAAGAATGCAGCTGCAATGGTATGGCTGGTATCGACGATGGAATAGAAGTGAAACTGGAGCGCGAAATCAAACTTGCGTTCATTCGTTGCTACCGACCGGCTGCCCTGACCTTATTGAGAGCAGGGGTGGTGCACTGTGATAAAAACCTTTGGGTAGTTTGTCACAACTTCCACACAACGATTCTTCTTTCTATAAATAAATTATAAAGATATAATCGTCCAAAAATGGCACCCAACCCGAGCAAAGGTTTATTCCCAATCAATAACAAGTTCTAATATCAGATTATCAGTGTTTGATAACAAAATATGTTATCATTTAGGCTGAATAAACAGCCAAAATAACTAATGAGATAAGAACATAATATTCGTTGGATATCACAATATTAACTCGTTTTCTTATCATGGAGTTCGTTTTGATAACAAATTTTGTTATATGAACAAATTTCTTGAGATAATTTTAAATTAAGTTATCAACATGATATTAAATTCATACACTAATAACTGCAGTAGTGCTTCTGGTGAGAAGCTAAATTTCATCATCACATGCTGGTAACATTCGTCAGCATGCTCCAAGAGTTCAGTAACGATCATAAAAAATGATCTTTAAAAAAACAGATGATAACAAAATTCGTCAATCCTGATAACTAAATTTGTTATGCGATAACAAATGAGTTCAAAATGATATCTAAGATAACAAAACTTGTTACTTATTTGATATAAATTTGTTATTTTACTTTGCTAGCGAACATGACCTTCGGAACTTTCAATTTTTCAATCAGCTAAATTATCAATAAAATTCAAAGACTTTACCCGATATTTGTTCAAAGGTTTACTGATTCGATATTTTAATAATCATCATACCTTAGGGTCAGTTCCAAGTCTGGTTCTAAAATCCTCGAGCGTATTGTAATCCGCCGACAATACAGTTTCTTTCACTCTCTAACGGTTAACTCGATAACCGGCAACACGCCTTCCGAAAGGGCTTCGACACTACCACCTTTCTGCGTTCACAAGCGGCGCTGCACGATGCCCTTCAGAATAGGAACCACGTCGAACTCGCTACCCTAGACATCGGAAAGGCATACAATCGAGCATGGTTGATCGCATGGGGACTATCCGGGCACATAATGTACTTCCTCTACCACCAGACATGCCAAGTCACCGTTGAAATCCACCGCTCCGACACCTTCAACGAGGAAACAGTCGTCCCACATGGCTCGGTTCTTGACTATTCCTCGTTCGGAGAAATGGGAATTTTCTGAGGCTACCATCTTCATCTTTGTCTACGCGAACGACATCGTCCTGATGGTCGCGAGGAGCACTGTAACTGCCCTCCGCAAAAAACTAGCACAAGTTCACATCGAGCACTGGACCTCAACCGCCGGCTTCCAGCTGTCATTACCGCTGACAACCGCAACAACCACCGGATACTGACTACACCGATCAAGCTCGAAGGTTGCCTCATTCAGCAGCGGACTTCAGTCAAGATCCTAGGTGTCAGGCTCGACCGCTCCTTATCGTTCCACCCCAGCAGTTCGACGAATTTAAAGCAAACTGCAGTACACGACTGAACCTCCTAGGACCATTGCCGGAAAACACCCAAACTGCAACCCAAACCTACCAACCAGGCTTCACGTTGTTGTAGCTGGGCCGTCGGTGATCTGGGTCAGTAAGACCTTTTCCAGAACCTTTGAGATCGCCGGAAGCACGCTAATGGGCCTTAAGTCTTCTGGATCGTTCGCATCGGAAGCTTGAGGTAATGGTGTGATGATGGATTTTTTCCAGACAATGGGGAAAGTTCTAGCATCTATTGTTGCGTTGCACAATCCTAGATCCTGCCGAATCCTGTTTTCAATAATCGGCAAGATAAAAGGGCATTTTGACGAAAGAGATTGGGATGCCATCGGATCCAGCTGCATTGGTTTCAACTTCTAACTTCTTCCTGGCTACGTCCGCTGCGTCAGTGAGCCTGAACCTGAAACGCTGGAGAGTTGTTCTAGATCCTACATCGGCCCTAATATTTCGCTAATCGAAAGAAAGCGGTTGCCTTCTAGTCAACTGTACATAACCTTTTGAAAAGTACTGGTTCAGAAGTTTGGCGTCAATAGAAGTATCAGTTGCGGTCTGCTTTGAATTATTGTGAATTCCGTCTCTCCGTAAATTACACCAGAGCTTCGGGGCTAAATTTCTATCCGCATACCGTCGTTTAGTCGTGGCCACTAGGGTACTTGCTCGATCACGTTTAGCGCAGTAGTCCTGCCAATGGCGATATCTTCGGGCTCGGTTCGGATTTCTCGAGTACAGCTTGAACGCCAGGTCCTTAAGTTTCACTGCATGAAGGATTTCGTTGGTTATCCACGGGGTACGCTGATCACGAACGAAGATTGTTGTCGCGTACGGCCTTGAGATCAACAGCCTCTCCAGAACGCTGGTGTCGGAGAAACTGCCCCGGTATATAATACAGCTGGATTACCTTAGGCCTATTCCCATCAAACCCCGGAGTCACAGCCTGCGTGAAGACAGTGGTATTCCTGTTCTGATGCTACATTGCGTCCGCCATTTGATTTGCCGTCGAGTTGCCGGATTCTTAACAAAAACCAGTAAGGTTCTTCCTAAGGGAGGCTGTCAACTTCTCCGTAGCCTCGCCAACCAACTATAGCAAACAATGACACTCTCCGTAGAGTCTTTAGGGCCGAGCAAATTCGCAACATGTGCAAGCATCGTTCCGTGAGCTTGTCGTCCATCGATTTCCGGACAGCGCTTCCGATACATGGATGGCTCCGTCGGAAGAGTTGGCATCGAAATCACCAACCAGGACTTCGTTTAGTTCCACGAGCATTGGAAGACCAGTCCCAAAATAGTATTTTTTCGGCCGAAGCCCTAGCTGTCTGGCTATTTGACTTCACCAACTCAGCCAGTGTTGTTGCTGTCCTTGGCGCTGAAACCCCAACCAACCCTTGAGTCCAGGTAATCATTACACACAGCCCTCCTTCCTGAACAACAATCGCTTACCCGGTCACTGCGGCAAACCTGGAAACGTCGAGAATGATAGGCAGGTAGAAGGAGTCAGTCATTCACCAACACTGACCCTGGAAACGACACCAAAAGTGGCTTTCGAAATCTGGTACGCCTGGAGTAGTGAATGGTCGCAATGCCGGTATCCGTTTCTATGGAAGATAAAAGTTTCCGTCCACCCCAATGGAAGGACCCACCTGACCACCAACAGCAGCGAATACTGTCGTGCCTTCGCTATGGGCACTCAAGAACGTCGTCTAACATTTCCGGAAATGGACCCTTTCGCGTAACCTGTGCCTCATTTAACATGCACCACTCTTACCTTACCTTACCAATCAGGCCAAGGCCGGTGTGGCCTCTGCTGTACACAGAAGTTGTTTCCATTGTAATTGGTCCATTGCTGTACCTCGCTGGTCTCGCTGTCTGCGGAGAGTCCGCGGGTCGCCTTCTACTTGCTCGTTGCGCGCCTCTTCTTCTTGTACCCGTCGGTTCGTTTTCGAGAACCATTTTCACAGGGCTGTCGTCCGACATTCTTACGACCTGCCCAGCCCATCGTAGTCGACCAATTTTAGCGATGTGTACGATGGGAGGTTCTCCCAGTAACTGATGCAATTCGTGGTTGATTCGCTTCCTCAACGTTCCGTTAATCATCTGCACTCCACCGTAGATCGTACGCAACATCTTACGTTCAAAGACACTAAGGGCGCGTTGGTCCTCCACTAGCAATGTCCATGTTTCGTAGCCGTAGAGAACTACCGGTCTAATTAATGTCTTGTAGATGGTCAACTTTTTAGTTCGGCGAACTTTGCTCGATATTAGCGTCCTTCGGAGTCCAAAGTAGGAATGATCGCCAGCCATAATGCGCATTTGTATTTCTCTGCTGGTGTCGTTATCGGCGGTCACCAATGAGCCCAGATACACGAATTCGTCCACTAAATGGAACACGTCTACTAATGTTGAACACGTACCACTCAGTACAACATTTAATGTTCCCACTATGAAAGGCCACACCAGCATTTCGGAATTTCGGGCAGTATAAGGGACGTGCTCAGCAATGACTCCACCAGGAAAGCCGCAGTGGTCTGGTTGCTTAAAGAATCCCACCTCTACAACGCCAATTAAACACTAGAATCTTCAACCCACTAAACTGGCGAAGAGGGGTAGGGGTCTTCCGGTGGTGGACCAACGGTGGATGCCCTCCTCCCAAACCCAAACGATACCAGTATTTGTTCAGAACATACCAAACCGACGCAACACTCTGACCACGTACCACTCCGACAACCACCACCATCCAAGGACCGACCATACACAGGACAAGACAAGTATAACGCGGCCTAATGCCATGACCAGCACGACACCCAAGCAGCACATAATGATCGAAAATGAATGCAACAACTTGTTCGTGACTTTATTGAGTCACAATGCAGTCACTTCAGCTGGTTTGGAACAAGTGTGTTACTAGTTTACAGTTTATTTTATATTGTACAGATGTTTTTTAAATGGGATTTACTATCCCCACCTCCAAGGAGAGTCCCTTCGGGTCCACCGCATCGATTTGCCTTACTAGACATAAACTAGCCACAGGCTAAAAGTCTCCCTTATCTACATCTAACCTATCCTTACATAACCCTAGGTCGAATTTGTAAAAGGTTGGGACGTGGCACAGTGGGAAAAAAAGAAACGCGAAAGAATTCGATAATTCAGCTCCAAGTAGCAGAAGGTTAGTGAACAATAGCATTGTTTATGTGAAAACTCCTAAGGAATCGAATGAAAGGGGTTCCACTTGCCGCAAAATTCAGTGGACGGAGATATTGGGCTTATTTTACCCCAATTCCTCCGTATTTTCGAATAATGCCCATTAGTCTAAACTTGGAGGGGTCTGCGGTTGTCAAAATAGGCTTATTCTTATGTAGAATTTCTCTAGGAATCGAAGCCACCGCATGGGTCGGGAAACAGAGATATTGGGCTTATTTTGCCCCAATTCCCCGTACTTTTGAATATTGTTCATTAATCTATGGTCGGAGGGGTCTGCGGTAGTCAAAATAAGCCTATTATTATGTATAATTTCCCTAAAAATCGAATGGAGGTGGTTACAGCCACTGCACGGGTCGGGTAACGGAGATATTGGGCTGATTTTACCCCACTTCCCCCATGTTTTCGAATATTGTTCGTTAATCTATGATCGAAGGGGTCTGCGGTAGTCAAAATAGGGCTATTCTTATGTAGAATTTCCTAGAAATCGAATGGAAGTAGTTTCAGCCACCGCACGGGTCGGGAAACAGAGATATTGGGCTTATTTTGCCCCCATTCCCCGTATTTTTGAATATTTCTGAGTAATCTATGATCGAAGGGGTCTGCGTTAGTCAAAACAGGCCTATTCTTATGTAGAATTTCCCTAGGAATCGAATGGAGGTCGTTGCACGGGACGGGTAACGGAGATATTGGGCATATTTTGCCCAAATGGTCCGTATTTTATGTAGAATTTCCCTTGGAATACAATGTAGGTGGTTGCAGTCACAGCACGAGTCGAGAAACAGAGATATTGGGCATATTTTGCTTTTAGCAGATCCGAAAAAGTTCGCCGAAATTCTCGGTATATAGGAAGAACTGGCCAATCATGTAAGATTGATTAACAACTTAGCCGTTTCTTCAAAGCAGCTCGATGCTCAAAAGGCAAGCAGTTGTACGACAAAGTGGAGGATCTTTTCATGACAGATGCTTTTATAGCACTTTTAATAAAAAATATTTACTTTTTCTAAAGCCTTACCCCATGAATTTTATCCATGAGCAGTCTTGAAGAGGTGCCAAAAAGGTACAAGCATGCTCGCCCTTTTCTTGCACTAAAAACTTCACCAGAATCGCCGGCGTCGGTGGTGTAGTGGTAACCGTGACTGCTACATGGCACCCCAGTGGGTCTGGGTTCAATCCCAGCCGACGTCGGTGGTTTTTCTGAGGCGAAAAATTTGGTCACGTCTTCCTTCGGAAGGAAAGTAAAGCTGTTGGTCCCGGCTCATATTCATGAGTCGATAGGTAGGGTCCAAGTGGTGGAGTCGTCTTCCTGGCGTCGGCGATTCTAAGTATGTGAGGATAAAGGCCGACGGAAAAAAAAAAACTACACCAGAAGATAACCTTTCGATAACGATTTTACATAAGTACAGAGAGTAATATTACTAGCGCTGATCTTCAGAACCGCATAACATATGAAATTTTTAAAGTATGAGGAGAGAATCGCGCAAAATGGACCACTTCCTGGCATCCGATCAAATCAAAATTTGTTCCATTCAGTTCTACAGCTTCTTTTGCATTTGGGTTCAATATAGTAGCACCAAGTTTAGTTTTTGCGTAAAAATTCTAGTCTGCATCCAAAATGAGGGGATAAATGGGCAAAATGGGACACTTACTGTGGTCAATCCTAAATGAGACCAACACCATTCGATTTCCCTCATTTTTTTCCCAAAAGATAAGCTATTTTTCAGGACTCTTACCCTGTGCCGTCTAAATTAATGGAATTTTGGTTCCATTTTTGCCCACTGTGCATTGGAATGTGCGCTTTGCTCATTTTCAATTTTTATTAAATTTTCACACTACTTTATTTTAACGGAACGAACAATCAATACCTTCTCTGCATATTTTTCTCTAGTAATTCCGCTCTCAAAAGCTAATGTTGATATGACACCTTTGGCTGGTCAACGCTGAAAAAATCAACCACTGCGAATAGGCGTATGGCAACGTTGCATATGAGCTGCAACAACCTCACTCTTCTCTCTCTCTCTCTCGCTCTCTCGCTCTCTCGCTCTCTTTCTCTATCTCGTTTTTCTGATATTACACTAAGAGTGATGTTTAATGTGATTCTATAAGTGAAAATAACCAAACAGCGAATAGTCGCTTTTGAAACCACTCGAAACGCCACTGTATGAACCCAGTCCACGCATTCGTTGAAGCATCGCTCCAACACTCCACATGAATCAACACCAGCGGCCAGCAGCGGGGGCAGTTCCATTTTCAAATGGGTTCTGGTTAGTTTTTCCCGAACCGTTCAACCCCTCACCGACCGAGCGACCTGCGCCCCGGGAAGCCACGCCGTACAGTAAATCATCTTTGTCCGTTGGCACGACTTCCCTCCTCAGCCCGGCCGGAGAAGGTAAAAATAAAGAAGCAAAACAAAAACAATAACATCGAAATGCTTTCTTTTCGCGCTCTCTTCGACCGGCCGGAACGATCGGCAGCTCGGCGTTGTTCGTGCGTGCGAAATATTCCCGGTCGTCGTAGGCGGTGGGTTTTGAGGCGAAAGGCGAGGAAGAAGAGCAACAACAGGTGTAAACAGCTGCGTTGGCCGTCGTTAGGCGTGAGTGAGGGTGTTTTGTTCTAATCCTTAACGAAAGCAGATTGACATGCGGCGGGTTTTGGGACGGGAGTTTGCGGGGAAGTGGTGAGAGTAGGCCAATTTGTATGGCGATTTGTTTCCAAATCGCGAGCGTAGAGAGTCAAGTGCGTTTGAAGTACGTTTGCTTTGCTAGTTGAGTAAACAATATTGTAACCATTTCGAGTAGAACAATATTGGGGTTTGTTTACTGGTATTGAATAGGAGCTGCACGGAAAAAAATCCGTGCCCGGATCCGTGAACTGCAGTCATGAATTCGAGAACAAGCAAAAATACACCGTGAACTGAATCACGTAATCATGAACTAAATCACGTTTTTAGGTAAAAATCCTGAAAACGTGAACTAGTTCACGGTCCGTTTTCATTTTGGTGAACGCTTTTGTTTCTGTGTGGTAGTGAAATTGTGACTGAATCATCCAAATATTACTCGTACCTAGCTAAAATAGGGAAAAAACAGCATTAACTAAGGCGCAGTATGGTGCTCCTTCTAGTGAAGCACGATACTGCAAAAAATGAGCGTTGTATGTTGACGTTTACCCCGTGCTTGGAATAGGGTCCCGGGGTGCTTAAGCCGTTCCCTACCCTTTTCGAAAATCAAAGGGAAATTTGAGACTGAAATGCACTGAGAGAAAGGCAATGATAGTTTCTGTGTCCTACGAATGAGTTTTGACAGTTTGATCGACAAATAATTTGTA
The DNA here is from genome assembly GCA_034211315.2 of Aedes japonicus. Lineage (NCBI taxonomy): Eukaryota > Metazoa > Arthropoda > Insecta > Diptera > Culicidae > Aedes > Aedes japonicus. Next base: position 19,492 of record JASCZW010014616.1, read on the forward strand.
ACGAAACATATACACGGTGTTCAATAAGTTCGGATACACTTTCAAAATTTGTTAAAAAAATGAAAACATGTTTTTTTTATTTTTTGGATTTATGTTATTGAAAGCTATGTTTACAAGGAACGTTTACAACATTTCTCTTGGAATGACCCCCCCTTTGTACTCCTTAACGAGCTTCAAACGTTTCTCGAACGCGTCGCAGGCAGCACGCACGGACTGCATGGGCATTTCGTCCCAGATTTTGAGAATTACCGTCTTGAAATGATCCAAAGTGCTGACCTTGTATTCGTTCAGCTTCGCCATCATATAGGACCAAACAAAAAAGTCGAGAGGATTCAAGTCCGGGGAGCTGGGAGGCCACAAAGTTTTGTCCAGAAAGTCAGTTAAAATTGTCCCGACACCAGGCTTGAACCACATTTGCCGTATGGGCTGGTGCACCGTCCTGCTGGAACACGTAGTGCTCATCGCCGTAGAGGGCTTCGGAGACTGGGGGCAACAACCTTTTCCAAAACCTCCAGTTTTGTAGTACGCCGCGTTGATTTTGACGTTTTTTCAATAAACACCAAGGGTAGCTTACCACGTTTGCATACTGCCCCCAAACCATCACCGACGCGGCGCTCTGGAACCGAGGGATGTTTATATTGGATTCAGGAATGCTGTCCCTCGATGGCGCCCACACCCGGTCATTTTGCACATTGTTGCGGCTGCTGCAGCACGAACAGTTTCTCGTCCGAAAAAACAAACTCTGACCAGCGTGCCGAGAGAGGATCCTCTTGAGCTCGATCCAGCCGCTTTTGCTGGTAGCCTCCGAAACGCCATGGACCTTACGTTTTTGTAAGGCCTGAAACCAAGGTCCTTGGTGAGTATGGTGTGAGCGGTTCCAATGGAAACGTTGAGATCTGCAGCCGTTTTCCGGATTGAGCGGTTCTTTTTGCGCCGAATTCGCTCCCTCACGATCTTGATGACCCCGTGGCGTCCTCGCTGAACGCGGCCGACCGGATCTCGCACGGTCATTGGTCGAGGACGTCTCCCGGTATCGCCTGATGGTCGTGTAGACAAAGTTCCAGCTTGACCCCATGCGATTTCAGCAGCCGGAATATATCGCCGGGTCGCTCACCGTTCAAAAAACGCTTAATTACGAAGTCCCGATACTCTTTCATCGCGCGTAACAAACGAACAACAACTAACAGAATGTCAACACCGCGCATTCGGTAGCGTATGAATGAAGCTAAAGCTGACACCAATACCAATGCAGAATATGTACATGGCGCATACCTACGCAATGATGAAAACTTGTATTCGAACTTATTGAACACCGTGTAGGCACTTCTCATTTTTCATATCAAATTCCTTTGTATTTCTCAGAGAGTTATGTTTGTGTGTGAACACATGAATATTACGTGAAATTCATGTGGATTTTCACCATTATAATTTCACCACTCACTGATTAGGTGCATGAATTTAGAAAAATTGTTGGATTTTTGTAAAACTGTAAGCTTACCAGTTATGGTAGGTTAACATGAGTACTAGCTAATTTCAACTATGAATTGGATAGAATAGAAAACCAGGTCATTCCCGTTTTTTCGGGAAACTTTGTTGAATTCAGGTATCTTTCTAGTGCATTATTCAAAATATTGAAGAACGTTGTGGAAACTTTGTACAGATGGGGTTTTGATAAGACAACTATTAACTCGTCCGAGATTGCTCTATGAGCTCTATGTATATGTTTCATTATTCTCCAAAATTTTAAATTCCCTTGCGCTGAACTGGCCGGCTTGACGTGCCGCAAGGGCTCAGTAGGGATTCCAGGACCCGAAGCTAAGAGTCAGTTCCATTGTGGTTATATCACATCAATTATTTTTTCCACTATAGCAGCAGCACATCCATATTATAGATATACTATTCTGTGTAATTTCAGGTCATCAAGGAACTCCTAAGTATCTTTAAATAATTTTAAATATATTTTGTTTTTTTTCGGTGGTTATGATAATTTATCAAAGGTTAGTAGTGCATGAGCGGGCCCGTCTATGATTGCAGCAGGATCACAATCTGTAGATATGTGAATACAATTAAAATTGGTATTACCATTTTATACTATAACATCCCTTCGCTATTTTATCTATATTCTATGCCATTTTCACTGAAAAAATGTAGGAAGCATTATGTACGGCAAATTCTACTCAAAAAAGCATTTCCCTTATTCACCAAAACTGTATAATTGATAATCATTGCTCTCCTGTTTCCCATTATCTTTTCTAGATCTGGACCAATAAGAGTTATCGGACTTTTTGTTGTCTGGTCTTACTTAATCTACGTTTTTGGCATTATTCATGCTTATATAAAATTTATTTCTCCTAATTGTTGCTGTTTTCGGCTTTTCCAAGACTATTAGGACATTAAAACATATCTTATCTTTTTCAATTACAAACCAGTGGATAACAATATATATATGTATGTGTGTATATATGTATATATATATATATATATATATATATATATATATATATATATATATGTGTATATGTATGTGTGGATATGTGTATATATATATATATATATATATATATGTATATATGTATATATACATGTATATATATATATATATGTATATATATGTATATATATATATATATATATATATATATATATATATATATATATACATATATGTATATATATGTATATGTATATCACACTTACGCTTATTATGTTATTTGACTATAACTGTGAAAACAAATTCTTAGTAGATTAATTTTATCGAAGCTGCAACAGCGGAAGTTTTTCGATGACCAGCTAAGTTGTCGGATATATATTCTTCTATATGTCATTACTGTTGCTCGTAACATTTTTATTTTACATTATAACGATTTTTATTTTATGTTATGATATCAAATGATATGATATTATTGCATTTAAATTCATTTGATAAAAATTGCTATAGTACCTGTGAGACTCACTACAAAAAGTTTTTGTGATTCA
>JASCZW010014617.1:0-22466 GCA_034211315.2 Aedes japonicus
TTTTTGACGTAGACTACGTCTTACGGCAAGGGTAGGGTGTCAAATGAAAATCTAAAAATATTGCGACCGTCACGAAAAACCGTACGTTTTGTACGCGAATAACTCAAATAATCCACGATAGATTTACATGATTTCTTCTTCAATCGGTCGGAAATTTTACCGCGCTCCAGTTCAATTGTTAAACATTATTCTCAAACAATAGTAAACTATTGAAAATAACGCAAATATAAGGTTATGTCTTATAATGCCATTTTGCAGAGTAAATTTACCAAATTTCCTATCACAGATTTCAAGTCGAAGCAAGGAACGTCTTGCATCATCTTCTTCTTCTTTATGTTAGAGAGAGACTTTTACCAATCATGTCAATCGTCTCTCCATGTGTGTCTCGCATGCAGCTGAGAACGACAAGCGCACACTTAGGAAAATTTTGCTTCAGTCGTTTGGCAGCATTGAAGCTGTGCGGAGCTGATCGCAGGCAGCTGGTCGCAGCTGCTTCATTTGCCGGCAGCGGAGCAGATCGCAGAGGCAGTTGGTGGTCGCGTAGCAGCGCTCTCCCAATGCTCTCCCAAACAGCGATCGTCGCGATGAGGTAAAATGGCGGATTATGGGGGCGCACAATCACGTCGGTTTGTGCAAGCCGCCATCTTACCTCATCGTGACGATTGTTTCGCCGCGACTTCGAAAACGCTGCTGTTTGGAGGAAAGCGTCTTTGGGGCGAGTAGCAGTAGGTGAAAATAAACTGTCCTTTTGAGGACAATAAATTAAAATTAAAGAGTTGTTTATTAAAGAACTAATCTTAAATTTAGTTCGGTGCTCGATGGAGGGCGAGCCGTCGGTAAAAATTTTACCCAGCTGGTTGGGGCAATCCATAAATTGATAATCTGTCCTTTTGAGGACAACCAATTTAATTGAAAGAGTTGTTTGTACAAGAATTAAACTTTTATTCCGTTTGGTTTGTGCGCCTAATAGGTAGGTGACGACTCCAGCACCTCAGAGCCTATTCCAAGCACGGGTTAACGTTAACCTACAATGCTCATTTTTGCAGTATGGTGCTCCATCTAGTGAAGCACCATACTGCAAAAAATGAGCGTTGTAGGTTAACGTTAACCTCGTGCTTGGAATAGGGTCTCGGGGTGCTTACCTACCCTATCATGGTGCCGATTCGTTCGCCGCAACTGCAAAAACGCCTCCATGGAGGGCGAGCCGTCGGGAAAATTTTATCCAACTTGTTGGAGCAATCCACAAATAATCTGTCCTTTTGAGGACAACCAATCCAGTTCAGAGAGTAGTTTTTATAAGAATTAAATTAATATTTCGTTGGGTTTGTGCGCCATTTAATCTAGTGCCGATTTGTTCGTTGCCAACAACTAATTGAGACGCTGGAGAAGGTCCTTAAACACGAGGTAGGAAATTGATATATATTAAATTTAAATCAATTTGACAAAGTGCATGTCATCATAGCAATTGAATATCGCTACCTGTTTTAATAAATTTCAACATAGTATTAATTGTATTCCAGTGATGGCATGTGCCGCGTGCTTTTACATCATACGAACCTACACATGATATCGATACAAATAATGCGCTGAATATATTTTAATGCGTGATTATTTTCTCATGTGCTTATCTTATATTTAGGGTATATGACTCAGCCTATTATGCAATGATCGATTACATTATACATTACAACTCATAAAGTTTTTAAGCTGTAAGCGAGACTAAACTAATTAGAGACTTGCTAAGATACGCTTGATATAACATTTGGTAGTATGTATCATGAAAAGTTACACAACTCTTTTTATGAAGTCAGCAACATTCGAGGGATATGGATTTAATGTCGGTCTATAAGCACCAAATTGAGCCTATTCATGGATGCAACTTCGTCCCATTCGATGGATTTATTACTAAATGCAGCCTTTGTTCGTTTTTTTTCTGATTTTATGAGTTACGGCATTGCTAGCTGTATTCGATTTACTTAATACAACATTTCACAAAACATACTAAAGTAAAACTGCCTCGAAAAACTTAAGTGATGTTTATATATGATTCATAAAGTCATTCAATAATGAAAACATTATAATTCACTATACAATGATTTTGTCTCTTTGATTTGTGTTTAGATGAGTCACTAGAATATAAACAACCGATAATTCATGCATTTCCATTTGAAATTTTACCAATAATAACCTTTTACTACGTTATTGATACAACAGGCCAATGTTGGGAACATACAAAAAATTATGTCCCCAACATTCGGTCTACGATTTTCTTGTAAATTCATTGTTATCTTAGCTATGTGAAAAGTTAGCTCGTAGCGTGTAACTATTTTCTGCACATCCAGACTGCATTACTTGCTGTATTGATTCAATTAAACCAAATTTAGATCACTTGAAGATCGTGTAGATCATCTGTTCAGCTTAACCAGTGAAATCATGATGCCCCAAAAGTTCAAGAAATCGAAAATCACGCTTAAGTGAACAACTATAAGTTGATTTATATTGTCTCAATTGCTTCGGATTACATCGGTCATCCCAAAAGCCACATGATTTTGTTGATTATCGCTAAATTAATGATATATTTGGTACATAGGCCGAATGAAGGAGGTAGGCTAACATTACATCCCTTACCCTATAAGAATTTATCATATATTAACCAACCTTTTCTCCCATACTCATTGCAAAGAATGATGATATTTTAACTAGAAATTAGAAGAAAAATTAGTATCTTCCATTTAATTCCAACTACCTTTGCTTATCTTCGACAGATACGCGTATTTCGTCTTCTTCAGTGTCTCGTACTAATAACTCGACTTCGAATTCGACTTCGACTCGACTTCGAAGTCGAGTTATTAGTACGAGACACTGAAGAAGTCTGCACATTGTAGACGAAATACGCGTATCTGTCGAAGATAAGCAAAGGTAGTTGGAATTAAATGGAAGATACTAATTTTTCTTCTAATTTCTAGTTACAGGTATTCCACTAAACAGCTCAAACCCTCTAGGATTCGATGATATTTTAGAAAACTCATTCTCTTTCTTCTGTGAGATCGAATATGTTCATATATATTTCGATTTCCTTAACGTTTTAGCCATATTGAATTCACTAATTTACCTGATATTCACATAGAAATATGAATAATAATTTCACAAGAAAACCATTGACCATATTTTAGGTACGCATTTAACCTTATATTCCCAACTATGGCCACATAGTAAAATGTAGAATATAAAAGTTTTCAATGGAAAAGTAAGAGTGAGCGGTTGTGTATTTTTCGAAGGGCTTATTCATACCAACACCTATATAACTAAATGAATATAGTGGGAATTTTAATGTTTTGAAATGGAATGGCCGATTGATCACATAAGAAAGTCATTTAGTTTTTATAAAGAAGCTTCATATTTCGTATAGTATACCGAATATAGCTGAATGCCCAATGCGATAATATAAATAAATGCCCGGAGCAATGAAATAAATAAACTTTACTGAAATTCGTTCGAACAAGAATCTTTAATGATATCCATATCCATCGAAAGTTTTCGACTCAATAATGTTAGTTGGTGACTTTCCATGGTCCAGTACAGCAAACGCATTGTTAAGCATGTCTTAGCAAAGGTATAACTATCGTTTCTAGCTAAATTATTGTATGAGTTATAGTTAAAATTGTAATCGTGCGCTACATAATCGACTGAGTCAAGGGACATGTACCCTATATAACCTTACAACAACTGCAAGATAATTTTTTGTGATTTTCTGTTTGATAAAACTTCCTGAACTTTTTTAGAGACGCTTACACATCTGAAAATGTTGCAATTGATTATTGTGTTTTCATAGCAATCACTAAACTTGTCGGATATCTTCTGATAACGAATTTTATCGTTATTTAAATTCTAGAGTATTTCAATGTTTATTATTACCCTTGAAATCTAGAATTGCTCAAATTGCATAAATTGCAAATCTTTGATTCTTTCAAGTTGAATTATGCAAAGGCATACTACAACTCAGATTGTATACAAATAATCCGAATGGTATGGTATTTAAATGGTGAATGTTAAAAAGGAGACAAGTTATCAGTCAAAATATATGTTTGTATTTCAGGGCCACCAAAGAGTTATAAAGAGTGTACAAGAGAATTTTCCTATACGCACTGACTTCATAAAACCAAACGGCCCTTTTCAGGGCCACCAAATAATATCTCAAGAGCGTACAGTAGAATTTTCTTACATACTGGCTTCAAAACGCTGGTCTAATGTCCCATAAGAGCCGCACCCGTCATATTGTGACTTAAACTGCTTCTATCGGTAAGGGTAAGCGACCGGCAAGAATAATTGAAACCCTTTTCACGCTAGTAATAGGCACACAGAATTTCCCTGACATTATAATGCATCACTTGGTTTAACGTAGTCTACGTCAACCGGTCGTGTCTTGTACACAACCCCACTGATTTTTTTACTTAGGTTCAGAGGGGGAAATCAAGCATATTGGCTTATTTCCCATTTAGTGGTTATTTCAATAGTGTTTGAGCCTTGGAGCTAATAGCCGTTCACGAGTCCCCTAAGGTGAAGGTCGGGAAAACACCAAACGACAGGTAGCCTCCTGCTTGCAGGAGTGGCGCAAAAGCCATCTTGTTTATAAGAAAATCTCGTGAGTATTCTCAGAACGGTTACATGATCCGGGAACATCTTTTCCCTTCGGCGAGATATAAAACTGTGGTCCCGGCAGAGTTTATGTAGGTTTCATCTTCCATGTGAACACAGCTCGATTTTTTGGTCAGCAGATTGTGAGATTTCAAGCCCTCGGGTTTCATAGCCTGTTTGCTGCTCCATTTTGGCTACTTCTGCTTCCGACAAGTCTGCATGCCCGTTCTCTCCTTGGCACGCATAACATTAGTCGCCGAACACCTTAGCCTTTTCGTCACATCTCAGACTGATACTGAAGGATGACGCTTGAAATAGTCCCATACTTTTCTGTCGATTGTAGGGTCAGCGGAAATCCTCTCACCACTAATGTGGTCCTTAGTTGTAGACAGGGATTGTCGAAAAACACAGAGTAGTGCAAAATAGGCAAGTGCTTCACCCAATTTCAAGTGTGCGGCTCCTGTTTCAGAAGAGCGCACAAAGCGAAAGTGCGAGAGATTTCGTAGCAGTACGAGAGACAGATAGCCGCACATGCACTACTCTTTCAGAGACAAAGAGTAATGCACAGTGCTCTACTCAGTGCTTTACTCTGTGCTTTGGCTCATGCTTTGGTAAATGGTAGCAAAGTGAAAAGTTTTGATGCTAATCACAAAAAGGCATTGTATGGGTTCACAGAGGGAATTTTTTTATTAAAATCCTTATTCAAAAACTAGTCGGACCTGCCGCCGTGTCTGTTTTTTGCACTTGTGTTTACACAGAGACCACAAGGGAGAGTGCAATCGTTAGCACCCAAAGAGACGAGAGCAAATTCAAAAGGAGATGTGCGGCTTTGAGCGCACGGCACAACAAGGGTGCACGGGAGTACAGACTGCACTTTCACGCCTCTTTGAAATTTAATGTGCTGTCTCGTAGTAGCCGTGCTGCACTCAAAGAGATTTGAGTCGCACCTTATCCCTGGTTGTAGACGCTCTTCTAAGAAGCTTAGAGGAACGAGGTTTCGAGGTTGTAGGTTTTGCAGACGATATAGTCATTATAGTGAGGGCAAAATTTGACAACATCATTTCAGAAAGAATGCAATGGGCCCTAAAACTTACCCAGTCTTGGTGTATCAAGGAGGGCCTTAGCATTAATCCAGCAAAAGTAGTAATTGTACCTTTCACTAGGAAAAGGAAGTTTAGTCTAAAAGCGTTTCAGCTAGGAGGATTAAAGAACAGCTTAAATACTTAGGAGTGATACTGGATGCCAAACTGAACTGGAATGCTCATCTTGAGTGTGTGATCGGTAAGGCAACTAGTGCTTTCTGGATATGCTCAAAAACATTTGGCAGAAAATGGGGTCTAAGACCAAAAATGATAATGTGGATTTATACATCCATAATACGTCCAAAAGTAACTTATGCTTCTCTTGTGTGGTGGCCAAAAACGAAAGAGGCTACTGCACAGAAAAAGCTTACAAAACTTCAACGGCTAGTATCCATTGCTATAACGGGAGCGATGCGCAGCACTCCATCAAAGGCGTTGAATGCAATTCTAAATCTGCTGCCTTTGCACGAATACGTGCAACTAGAAGGGGAAAAGAGTATGCTTTGACTTAAATGGTTGAAAACTTTCATGTCTGGTGATTTACCTGAGTCACCTGAGCATTTCACAAAGCTTTCAAAATGGGCCAGTGATGTACATGAATGAAGACTGGATGAAACTTGTGGAAAACCATGACATCCCTTACAAGATATGTGAAACGTCACGTATAGATTGGGAAGTCGGAGGTCCCACTGTTCGTCATGGCTCCATAAAATTCTTCACAGATGGCTCAAAAATTGTAACAAAAACGGGAGCAGGAATCTTCGGCCCTGGGGTAGAAATCTCAGTGGCGATGGGAAACTATCCAACGGTTTTCCAAGCGGAGATTTTGCTATAATAAAGTGTGTTAACGTTTGTCTGAAGAGAAAATATAGATATGCAAATATTTGTATTTTTACAGACAGCCAAGCGGCACTCAAAGCTTTAAGTAATTATAAATGCACATCCAAACTTGTCTGGCAATGCATTCTTTCATTGCGAAAGGTGTGCCAAGAGAACTCGGTAAATTTATTCTGGGTTCCGGGACACTGTGGCATTAAAGGTAATGAAAGGGCAGACGAGTTTGCTAAACAAGGTTCAAATGCACAGTTTATTGGCCCAGAATCATTCTGCGGTACATCATACTGTGCCATAAAAATGGAATTAAAATCTTGGGAAGAGCAAAGGGTGATGACCAATCGGTTGGTCACCACAAAGTGTTCTCAAGCGAAAAGGTTTATAATTCCAAATGTTACAATTATTAAAAAGCTTCTGGAGCTCAATAAGAGAGTTCTTTGTACCTATACTGGCCTAGTAACCGGACATTGCCCGAGTAGATATCATTTGAAAACCATTGGCCAGGTTCAGAATGATATCTGTCGTTTCTGTAACATGGAACGTGAAACCTCGGAACATCTGCTTTGCAGTTGTGATGCTTTGTACAAGAGCAGACTTAAATTTCTGAACAGTGGCTATATGCAACCTAAAGGAATTTTGACTGCAAATCCTGGAAAGGTGGTTGGTTTTATAAACTCAATTTTGCCTGACTGGGAGACGCGTCTTAGGCTGGTCACTTGACAAATGGTGATCTAGCTTTAAGATGCGAATAAGAATAGTAAACAGGGGTATACCACAAAAGTTCAACTCACTGGACGCTGTGGTTCTACGCCCCCAAAAAAAAAGGGTCAGCGGAACCGGGTTTTCTATCCCATCTCGGAGAATCTACGAAAGAGCACTGTTGTTGATACTTTAGTAATGCGGTTTGAACTGCTCTTCCTTAACCAGTTTTCTGATCGAAAGACCACTGACGGTGCATCGTTGAAGCACAATCCGTTTTCTTTGCTCGGGAGAAAGACCACGCATTTTCAAGCTTCCGTACGAAAAATTGGAAAAATGACAACATCAGTTTAATTTGGATGTAAACAACCGGACTCAACCAAAAGTTGGTTGCATGCTGCACGCATTATAAATTGACGGTTAATCATAAGGGTGTTTATAATTATCGGAACAGTCTATGTTGCATAATACTATGAAATGAATAAAATACAAAAGCCCAATTGAACTAAATTGATTCATGACTCGACCATGCTCTGCATTCAAGTGACCTAAACCTTGAAAATAGTGCGAATGATGCACACGACACCTTGAAAGAATGTTGCATGCAAATTAACATACTAGCTCAAATCAGTGATTGTGCCACACGAGTGTGTGTAGATATGCAAAAACGGCTCCGTCCGTCGAAACCTTGATGACTTGCGCGCATGCGAAAACGTGAACAGAACGAAACACGTACCTAAGAAATGTGCGTGCAAACATTCGAACATCTGTCGTGAGTTTCACTTTTCCGATCGGTCAGGAAATTCACTTGAAGCTGTCATATACTTCCACGCCGCATAGGACACGTGTGCTCACAGGTAAATGTCGAGGTCAGCAAAGCTGGGCCCCGCGCCACCCTGTAAGTCTTTCAGTTTCTTTGACAAGATCACCGGTAATTACAACGTACTCAACTAAGGTGGCGTAGTTCGGTAGTTGAATACAGGTAATTACCCTCTACCCAGTTGCTGGCTGCGGTCATCATCAGATATGAATCGCAGTGCCCATAGATTAAAAACGCACTCTCATAAGGTCGCGAGTGGTTAGAGCGCGGTAATTTACCAGCTAGCTCCTGAAAAGGTCATCGTGCCATGGGTGGTAATTAAGTTGTTAGGCAAACTGCCTTTGTGAGCCTTCTCAAAACAAAAAATCTATTTGAAGAAATCAAACGCTTCCAACTGAGATCAAGAACGGTTCGATCTTACCGACTATCGCGATCTACGATCTGCGAACGGGAGAAACCTAAACTGTACCGTCAAAAGAAACAGTTCCCAGCTGCATACGCGGCTCGAGCAGTTTTCCCTAGCGATACTGTATCTTTCCGAAAAAGTTTCCACACGATAAGCCCGTTTTCCTATCACGTACAATCATGACCAAACATCTGTCAGGATGGACCCATCACGCATTGCACTGGATTGGATCGCACGTTTGCCAACACCGACGGACGACCGCTCGAATTCGATATGATCGCCGGATCAAGTTTGCATCAGACAGAGGCATTCGCGTTTGAACAGAGCGGCGCGCAGTAGCGGTAGCCAACACGAATTTCATATGGGTAGGTAAAGCAGCAGACAGCTAGAGAGCCTCTCATATTTCAATTATATTTCAATTAATCTCCTTTTCGAACGGTCGCTTCATTTTTCATCATCACAATCGACAGCTTGTCGGCGGACGGGTAAATCCACCGGAGCAGTTAGATGTTGCCAGGGGATGGAGTGTCTTGCTTGAGAGTTGAGACGAGGTTGGGGTCTTATAAAGGCAAACACAGAAGAAGGTAGCGTAAAAGCTACCGTGGGCAGCGGCAGAGAGAGAGAGAGAGAAAAAATGAAAACGAAACGAATTGGATTAATTCTTTGCAATTACCTGCTTAAGAATACTCGACGACGTGTTAAGTGTTGGTTTATTGGATAATGTGTTTTTTGCTTGCTTAATTTTTTCCTCTGTATCGCTTGCATCGCTGTGCCTCCTCATGTCAGGGCAGATAGCCCATGGCTGGCTGGCATCGATGGCAAAGGTTTTCGAAATCGCTTCGATGTTCGTCGGTTTGGATCAGAGACCGAAATTTTCGCCTACATGAGAAGAGAAACGTCGTTTTTCACTCGGTTGGAGAAACAAATGAGAATGTGAGAAGCGAGACACTATTATACGCTCACAGCAGTTTTCGCGAGAAAAGCAACGGCGATTTATAATTTTCGGAGAGCATGAGTAGCTGATAAATCGTTTCTTTTTCAGTGAATCCTAGATGCCGATAATTATTTTTCCCTTACTTTTTGACACCTGAAAATGCACCCATCTTCATGCTTGTTTTATTCTGACATTACAATTCTATAATGATGGTCCATGGCGGTACCAGTGTGCACCGACTTGGCCTTATTTTCGGTTTTTGCTACTCGTATACGATCTTAGCATGTTTTCAGTGAAAAATGTGACATGAGAAAGTATGTTCGTTGAATTTTGGAGAGAGATATTTTCGCATATGCAAGAGAGAGGATAATGAATTATCGGCGATAAATGAAAGATGAAAGAGTGAACGGTTCGCTACTCATCGACAACCTGCTTGAGAGAGAGCATGGTTTTCACCCAGCTGAGTGAGAATTTCGATCTCTGGTTTGGATTGTGAGAGTCGCAATTACTAGTTCGTACGTGAACATGATCTCCAATAACTACCTGGATTGGTTTTAATGCACGTGTGAGACAAATGTTTCTTACTTGACCGTTCGGTGCATTATGAGCCGACGCATGACTTAATGTTGTTACATACTTACATTACTGGTGTATCGAACCTTTAAATTGATGATTTTGGTTGAAACGCTTCAATTTAATCAAAAGTTTGGTAATCTTGCCGCAAGCATCGATTTGTTTTGTTACAGAGATTTCAAGTTAATTAGTTACCCTACCGGAGGTTACACAAACCCGAGCAAAGGTTTATAGCAAATTGATAACATATTTTAATATCTGATTATCATTGTTTGAATATGTGATCATAAAACGCCAAAATAACAAACAATGTAACAAATGAATACTCTTTGGATATCACAATATAAAACAGATTTGCTGTGCTATGCGCAAATTTATTGACATAATTTCAAATTATGCTATCAATTTTCATCTTTATTTTTGTTTCATTTTCAAGCACAGAAGGAAGTCATAGGGCCAAGTCTCCAACGATGAAAATAACTGTCCATGCTGTACTAGGGTAGAAGTATAGATTTTCGGTAACACAGAATAATAACCACAGTGATTAAGTGAATCCTGCTTAAGATATCGAAAAGTAACAGGCTGTCGAAAATACGGGATAAGGCTTGTTCGCGACAAAATCTGGACACCCATCAATACGTATATCTCTGGAAATACTTCATCAACTCGTGAAATATTGCGCAGACTGATGAACGCATGTCTGTTCATTGTGTAAAATAAGTTTTTGGCGATACTACAAGCTTTCAGATCGAAGATGGCGTCGAAAGAAGAACAAGTGCGAAAAACAATTGTGTGCCGTCGCAATGCAAATCCGGATCTGTCAGTAAGAAAACTTGCAAAAAAGCTTGGTTTTCCAGCGAGCACTGTCCATAACGTCCAAACAGCCAGAAAGACTGGGAGCGGAACAAAAACGGATCTCAGCAATCACCAGAAGTACGCGACAGGCCTGTCGAGGTGCCTTAACCTACTCCGCAGTGCGATGTTAGGCAAAGAAAGCAGACAAAGAAAGGCCAAGCCCTTCGGTCAATTTTCAATACTTCTATTCAATTTTCACAACATGCCGTGTACTGACGAAACTATCAACACTTTCTCTTCATATCTTTCATTTCTAGCAAAAATTACTGTCCAACCTTGGGGCCTCGTGGTGATAAACGAACATGTCCTTCTACATAATAATCGTTACTCCACGTACGAAGAATACAAATATAACAATTACACCGTGTCCAATATATTCTCATACAAAACAAAACTCTATTTAAAATCCAAATTTTATTGATAACTTTACCCATTATATTGCAATATAATACTGATCAACTACAGCATATGTTTTGGAATAACACCGCCCTCTCATTGCCCAGTGAACAAGCGAACGGTGCAGTTCGTCGGTCCACTTTCCGTTGCTTTGGAAGCTTTTCACGAGTTGTTTCAGTTCTTCAGTTGTGAATTTCTCCCCGATCGCGAGTGAAATCGAGTCCTGGTTTTCTTAAGAAGAAATAGTTGTGTGATAAGCAGTGCAACAACGCCATTGATTGCAATTAGCAATATTGCCACGATCGAAAAGCCACATTGTTCCGCATCTATACGGCACGCACACCAGCATTCGTTCATCTGCTAACCACCACCGACCAGCAACATCATCATCATCGTTCAGCTCTACGCCTAGCCGGTACACGCGGTCACTCATCGTTGCTCGGCAGCAGCAGCACACATTCGTCGCCCAGCTGCAGTAGATCCGTGATACATATAAGATAAGTTTTTGTTCTCGCCCTTCTGAGTTCATTTTAATCGTAGTGTGCGTGTGTGTGAGTGTGTGAGTGTGGAGAGTGATTGATAGTGTGTGTGAGAGTGTGCTTAGGTTTAGTTTGTTTATCTGTGATTGATTGTAGATAATTACGTTAGTGGTTGAGCGTGATAAGCTCCCACAAGCGAGCCATGGATGATTTATCGCAAGATGAATCATCTATGGCACGAAATGATGAGGTAGCTCATAGAGTTACCAGATCACGTGCTTATCCAGATGGTTCAACTGGTCCATGGGTTGTTTATTTTCAGCCCAAATTGAAACCTCTGAATGTTTGCCAGATTTCTGATGATCTGACGAAGCGATTCTCGGCCGTGACCGAGATAATTAAAGACAGACCCAATAAACTTCGGGTCGTTGTGTCCAACCTCAAGCAAGCTAATGAGATTGCTGTCTCCCAGCTCGTTACACTAGAATATAGAGTGTATATCCCAGCTCGGGGTATTGAAATTGAAGATGTGGTCTCCGAAACGAGTCTGACCCCTGAGATCCTGCTGAAGCCGGGGGTTGGTCGATTTAAGAACCCTCTGCTGTCACCAGTTAAGATACTGGATGTGCGCCAACTTGGCACAGTGTCGACCAATAAGGGTGAAAAAAAGTTTACACCGTCAGACACGTTTCGCGTAACCTTCTCTGGCTCAGCCCTCCCTCAATACGTCGAGTTGGGAAAACTTCGGCTTCCTGTGTGGTTGTTTGTACCTCGGGTCATGATCTGCCAGAATTGCCAGCAGATGGGACATACGACCTCCCATTGCGGCAATAAGGCGCGCTGCTTCAACTGCGGGGAGAGACAGGAGGATGGCGCGTGCGCAGACAGCACACCAAAATGCGCTTTCTGTAAGGAAACTCCTCCTCATGCTCTCTCGGCGTGCCCGGCGTACAAACAACGCGGGGAACAATTAGAACGCTCGCTACAACAGCGTTCCAGGCAATCTTTCGCCGAAATGGTGAAAAGGGCCTCACCATCACCCGATGTCAATACAAATCCCTTGCTCCTCTGTCAGATGACGAGTCTGACTTTGATTTGGTTGAAGAGGGAACATCAGTTAGTTTTACGGAAGGTGCTTCACGAAAGCGAAGACGCGTTCGCCCACAGAAAGATGCTGAGCCGGAGCCCAAAACCAGTTTGCCCATTTCAAGGAAAGGTGGAAAAAATTAAAATCCTAGTCCTCCTGGTTTCCCCAGTACTAACTACTCCCAGGATTTTCCATCTCTTCCGGGGATATCAAATACCCCTAGCGCCTCGGTTTAGAACAGAAGTTCCTTCTGCATCAGGACTGTTCTCATTTGATGACATTGTCGAAGGTATCTTCAAGTACCTCGAAATTTCTGACCCTCTTAAAAGCATTGTTTGATTTGATCACTGTTCTGCAGTGGAATTGTCGAATTCTTGTTCCTAAATTGGAATCTTTTAAATTTTTAGCTCACACTACCGGTTGTGATGCATTCGCTCTTTGTGAAACATGGCTCTCTTCCGAAATCAATCTTCCGTATCATGATTTCAATATTATTCGTCTTGATCATGAGGATTCGCGTGGAGGGGGAGTACTATTGAGGATCAAAAAGTGCTACTCCTTCTATAGAGTGAATTTTCCGCATATTACAGGTATTGAAGTTGTCGCATGTCAGGCTGTTATTAAAAATACAAGCCTTTGCATTGCTTCTGCATATATTCCTCCTAGAGCCTCGATAAACCGAAAACAACTTTCAGATATTTGTTCGGTCCTTCCTTTTCCACGGTTGATCATGGGAGATTTTATCTCTCACGGTACAGGCTGGGGAGAACTGTACGATGACAACCGGTCTTCCCTGATATATGACCTTTGTGACAACTTCAATATGACAGTTCTTAACAATGGAGAAGTAACACGTTTGGCTGGATCATCCTCAGTTGGCAGTAGATTAGACCTCACACTTTGTTCGAATTCATTTTCGTGGGATTGCACATGGAATGTGATTCAACATCCCCACGGTAGTGATCACTTGCCCATAAAAATTTCGGTTGCCACCGGGTTCAATCCGGCGAAATCTGTCAACGTCGCGTATGATCTTACCCGTTACATCGATTGGACAAAGTTTAGGACAGCAGTAGATGAAGCCGTAACGACGGTAAACAGGCTTTCACCGCTGGAAGAGTATAACTTCCTCTCCAACCTGATCTTAGACAGCGCGCTTCAAGCTCAAACTCGACCAGTTCCAGGGACGTCATCTCACAGGAAACCTCATTCTCCATGGTGGGATCAGCAATGCACCGAGGTTTACCGTAAAAAGTCCGACGCGTTTAAAGTTTTCCGTAGACGTGGAACACCTGAGCACTTCGAAGTATACACGGCTCTCGAACGCGAACTTAAGAGCCTCATCAAGGCCAAGAAACGCGGTTACTGGCGAACATTCGTGAACGGGCCATCGCGCGAAACGTCGATGAGTACTCTTTGGAACACGGCGCGAAGGTTGCGTAACCGAACTACGAACAACGAGAGCGAAGAGTACTCGGACCAATGGATCCTCAAATTCGCGCGAAAAGTGTGTCCAGATTCGGTGCCGGCACGAATGATTCCTCACGAAAACACGACTTCGATAGATGAGATTAGCCAACCCTTTTCAATGGTAGAATTCTCTCTCGTGTGGCTGGTAGGATCAAGTTCAACTTGCTCAAGAACCTCCCAAACGTCGCTAAGAGGCGCATGGTGCACTTGTTTAATCAGTTTCTGGAACTCAACATTGTAGCGGATGATTGGAGACGGGTGAGAGTTATTGCCATTCAAAAATCGACCCGTCGCGATGTTATCCTGTATTCGAAAGTTGTTGGAAAAAATGATCCTCTTCCGTCTGGACGAATGGGTTGAGACGAACAACCTGCTTTCAGATACTCAATATGGTTTCCGTAGGGGTGAGGGAACGAACGACTGTCTCGAGTTGCTTTCCACAGATATTCAGTTAGCTTTTGCTAAAAAAGAGCAAATGGCTTCTGTATTCTTGGATATAAAGGGGGCTTTTGATTCAGTATCTGTTGAAGTTCTTTTAGATAAACTCCACGCTTGTGGCTTTTCACCATAAATGAATAATTTTTTGTACAATTTGCTGTCAGACAAACATATGAGCTTCATGGCACCGCTACAGCTTCACGATTTAGCTACATGGGTCTCCCACAGGACTCATGTTTAAGCACTCTTTTGTATAATGTTTATGGCAAAGACATTGACGGTTGTCTAAGTGACAACTGTACGTTGAGACAACTTGCAGATGACGGGACCCAATGGGGTCGATCTGCAAGGACCCTTACAGGATACCTTAGACAATTTGTCTACGTGGGCTCTCGAGCTAGTTATCGAATTCTCTACAGAGAAAATTGAGTGGGTAGTTTTATAACCCATAATAAGCATAACCCCCTGAACAACCGAAGCTTCAAATTTGGGGTAAGCCGATAACTCATTCTATGTCATTTAAATATCTTGGGGTCTGGTTCGATTCAAAGTGCACCTGGAGATCCCACATTGAGTATCCGAAGCGAAAGCGCCAGCAAAGGGTCAACTTTCTCTACACAATTACCAGGACCTGGTGGAGAGCGCATCCGATGGATCTTCTAAGGTTGTACCGGACAACGATTTTGTCGGTTATAGAATACGGTAGTTTTTGTTTTCTGTCAGCGGCTCGGTCGCACTTCATCAAACTGGAACGTATTCAGTATCGGTGTCTTCGTATCGCGTTAGGTTGCATGCACTCGACTCACACCATGAGTCTTGAAGTGCTAGCTGGCATGTTGCCACTCTCGGATCGGTTTACAGAATTATCTCTCCGACTCCTCACCAGGTGTGAAGTTATGAACCCTCAGGTAAACGAAATCTTTGAGAAGCTTCTCGAGTTGAATCCTCAAACTCGTTTCATGACTTTGTACTATTTGTACATAACCCAGGATGTTAGTGGAATTCCAGAGCATAATCGTTCTATGATTGCTCCGGTGATATTTGCTGCAAAGTTTGGCCAAAGTGATTTCACTAAAACGTTCTTCACTGGCGGATCTTTGATAGAGGAGTCAGCAGGCTTTGGTATATTTAATGAAATTTAATCGTAAACTTCAAGCTCCTTGTTCCGTATATGTCGCTGAATTAGACCGCTAGAAATTGTTGCCTCACTAACACCGGACCAGTATTTCATTTTCACGGATAGTAGAGCCTATTCGCTCATTGAGGCCGGTAAAGCACTCCTCGTATTTTCTCATGAAAATACAGGAGCGTCTAAATGCATTATCTTCACGTTTTTTTATTATTACCTTTGTATGGGTCCCATCTCATTGTTCAATTCCGGGCAATGAGAAAGCGGACTCGCTTGCAAAGGTGAGTGCTATTGAAGGCGATATTTATGATCGACAAATTGCCTTCAACGGATTTTTTTCTATTTTTCGTCAACAGTCACTCGTCAGCTGGCAGTATAAATGGAGTAAAGAAGATTCGGGGCGATGGCAACATTCTATCATCCCAAAGGTGTCGAAGAAACCATGGTTTACTTGGTAGGTGATGGGTCGAGACTTCATTCATGTGATGTTTCGGCTCATGTCCAATCATTATTCTTTGAACGCTCATTTATACCGAGTTAGGCTGAGCGACAGCAATCTCTGTGAATGCGGACAAGGTTACCAGGACGCAGATCACCTTATTTGGTCATTTGTTGAGCATCGTGGAGTCAGATCTGAGCTTTACGATTCCCTTCGGGCTCGCGGTAGACAACCCAATATGCCAGTTTGAGATATTTTGGATCTGCGTGACCTGGAGTTTATGAAACTCATATATGTATTTTTGACTAACATTAGTCTTAGATTGTAGTTAGTTTAACCTGTATGTTTACTTTCAGTTTTTTTTTCATCTGTGTTTGTGTGTGTGTGTGTGTTGTTTTCTTTCTCAAAAATGTTCAAGTCAAAAGAAGCCAAAAGTTGTATAGTTTTAAGTTGTTTAGACAATTTAGTAACTAAACAAAAATAGTGTTAAATAAACCACACTTCAAATTCCAGCCCACCTTCCCATTCTTTCAGTTGTTATTCCTATACACCTCGAGACGGCCGCGAGTAATCGGTAGTATCCCCTTAACGTTAGGTTCAAGATAATTAATGTATATAAATATGAAAACTTGGCTCTGTAAAGTTGATTCGATTGAGCCTGTACAAATAAATGAACTGAAAACAAAGTCTGCAACAAAAATGAAACTTATCTGCAAATATGGCATCCCTGACAACCAGGTAATGCATGTTGACAAGGTTGCTGGTTTCTTATTTCTATAAGCTCAACTGTCAAAAGTGTTCCTGAGTGTGCCACATATGTGGTATGGATTGAAATCTAAGAGCCGCAGTTATTAAACATATTTGTCTAGTGTGTAAGATATCGTGACTGGCACACTGTTCCAAGCGACTTAGGTCTTGCTCGTCTCGCAAAGATGTTGAAACCAATTTCAACGGCCCTAATGCACGTCACAAATGCATCAAAAACAAACAGTCTAACAACTCCGCTCCTAACTTTGGGCGATGCTCATATTTTTGGTCATTTCCCAGACAATTTATGATCTGGTGGCACAATACAAGCACTAACTAACAAAACTAAGCTGCTAAAACTCTTCCTCTAGGTGTAGAGGTGGAGCACTGAACAACAAAAAACAGGACAAAAAACTATCAACGCATAATCCATGTGAGGAAACGCGATCATAACTCATTTTCAGATTGAATCAAATAAGTTCACTACGTCTAAGACACGGAGATTTGATAATTTCATTTTTTTTACTTAAGTTGAATGATGAAATGTTTGCTTTTTTCGCGAAAACGACCCAATGAAAGGAAAACACGTCAGTTTAAAAGCACGGCTTGCTGCGATTCTAATATCCAAATTAACCCAGAAGAATGAAGAAAGTGTAAACATATTCTCACGTCATCCGAAAAATACGAAAGCAACGCGCTTCGCCATTCGAACAAGATGTCACCAACCTTCTTTCTAATGACAACACCCCACCCTAAAATTCTAATCATTTTGCCCTCGGAAAAAGGAGAGTATCGAATCGATGACACACACCACACCGGTGCAACTGATGTGTCGTCAAACCTGTCTTTCGGTTCGGTCGTCTGCATGCAAGTTCTCCGTGCAGTGAACATCAAAGCTCTTTCCTCCTTGGATTCGTCCGAAAGGGGGATGAGACACTCACTCGCCGGAGAAATAATAAAATCATTTGTCTGCCTTCGTTCGTCGCCGAAAGGATGGCCTTAAACCTCGGAGGTGCACAGTGATTAGAAAATACAAACCGTGTGTGTGTGTATGTGCGAATGAAGCCCATGGCATCGGCATGGAACCATGTGCGGTCGGGTGGATGTGACTCTAACATCGGAACATTGGGATCGGTTCCAGCTAGACAGCCGGCTATCAACCGACCGAAACATGACCGGAGGTGAAATGTAAGCAAAAGAACACTCGTCATTAACAGATTCTAATGCTCCCTCTCTCTCCCTCTCATGGGGTGCGAGATTGAGGCTTCTCATCGACTTTGCGGTTGGTTGCGGTTCCGGATCGATCCCGACCGTCTCATCACAAGGGCATGTGTTCGGAAGGTGCTGTACGGTTCCGAATGGGCATCGATTTCCGTAGGACTGCGCTCTGCTAATGTGTTTTTCTCCGATTTTCCGAGATTGGCAAGGAGGCGAAAAGATAACATCACATCGGCCAAAGGCTCCCATCACTGTTTAGTCACAGGATGGTGTGCACAGTGAGAAATTTCATTCTTTGTTTGAAATTCGTGGTGGGGATTTTCTTCGCATGCTTTTCGGCAGTGGCTCGAGAGGAACCCGTCTATTATTCCGAACCGGTTGTTCGATTTTCTATTATTTGTGTCGTACAAATGCGATAATATGTCTATGGGCGTCCACATGGCGCTGAGAAATCTGTTCGTATTGAAACGAATGTCGTCCTCTTCTCTAATCGTTACATTTGTTCGTCGAAATGAACGGAACACACCACCCGGGGTGGGAAGGGGAATGCTCTGGAATTCGTACATTCAATTGTCAATTTCCTTGACCACAAATTGAACGAAGAGGTGGTCCCCTTGGTGTCGTATCAACTGGATCGAAGATGGGTCTTGGAATTGAATGTTTGTAAATTTTTCGGGTGATGAGTCTGTTTCATCGAATGGATAACACTCTCGAACGCGGAAGTCGAAGCCGAAACGGATCTAGAAGGGGCAAGCTCTTATAACGGTTTCACCTGTGAGTTTGGTTTTTTCACTTTCAAATAACGATTACATCATATGCAATGTGCAAGGTGGATAAATGAAATGTGTTAGCATTGTTCAGTCAGAAACAGAAAGGGATAGAGAGAAAGAGAACTCTTTGGCATGCAATCCGATCGGGGTTTTGCTGGTAGACTCTAATTTTGTTGTAAAGTTCACGGTTGGGTTATTGTTAGACAGGGTTTTGACGATGCCACGATGATATAATTGGTTATTTGTATTCATATTTATATGGCTTAAATAGTGTATCGAATGTGATGTGTTCCAAATTGTATGTAGGTGTGGTAACTTCTAAGCTTTAGCTGCCAAACGACATCAAAATTCTGCAAAACTCGAAGTCATTGCCCTCTCCTTGCGGACGAACGACGAAGATCAACGTCTCAAAAAGGAGTTCAAAAAACCGTATCGTATGAACTGAGCTAGCCTGCGGTATTCAGCCGGCCGAAAAAAAAATTGTTTTGTTTTGATTAATTAGCCGTATAAAAAAGAAACAACCGCGAAATGTCGACCTACTTCCGGATAGAAAATTCCGTGGACCAAGCAGCGAAAATTCATCTATCAAAGCTTGTGTTGCCCGGCAGATCAAGTGCTGATCGAGCTGTTGAACTACAGCTTGTTGCTTTGAAACCTGCAATACTTTGATCGCATATTAGCATCGAATGCCCACGGGCAATCCACGGGGTGCTGCTTTGGTGGACAGGTACGGAACGGTGTCTTTTTAAAACACGCACACCGCACCTCCTTTTCTTCTTCGAAGTGTCAATCTTACCACGGGCAAATTTTATTGCCCCGCATTTTTCGCCAACGGTCACACACAAGTTGAACCGAACGGGTTCTCCGCTGGTGTGACTTAACGAGGTCAGACATTCGAGCCGACACCCATGAATGTTTGAACTTGACCATGTCCCTCTGGCGGGGAAAAAATGTGATGAATGCGGATGGAAAATTAGTTTATTTCAGACGGGGTCGCTGAGTGGATCTCCGGAAATAGTAAGCCGACAGCGCATCGTTTTTACAGTATGGTCTTTGACACGGTTTTGGATGAGGTGTTTATGTTGCGGAGATCAGTGTTTAAAATGATCATTTTGGCTCAGGGGTCATATGTACATTCCTCGATAACTTGGTTCACAGGTTGAATTCATGAATACATATAGTGTATTGAAATTGTACACAGAAAAGAAAGCGTTCACGAAAATGAAAACGGACCGTGAACTAGTTCACGTTTTCAAGATTTTTACCCAAAAAAGTGAACTATTTCCCGATTACGTGATTCAGCTCACGGTGTATTTTGGCTAATTCGCGGATTTATGACGGCAGTTCACGGATCCGGACACGATTTTTTTTCCGTGTAGCTCCTGGGCTAATTCTTCATTTTTTCTAACAGTGCCTTGCCCTAACTGTAATTTATTAATTAATTAATTTATTTATTTATTTCGTCAATCATCATTGTAGATTACATATAGATTTACATTTATTCATTTATATTTACATTTATATAAAGTTAGTATCTATGAGGTACAACTCTTGCAGTCAATTTTTTTCTTATTGCCGCTTTATGCATAGTAAAATCGATTATTTCACAATATTTATTATATATGTTCATCATTCTGTTCATTGGTCTATTGCTAGCATAAATTGTTCTCTGAGGCCTTACATGAAATAGATTTCTGATTCTTAAAATGCGTGATGGTGCATAAAATTTCAAACTTTCTAAAAGGTTTGCCGAACTTATACGCTGCGAGATAACATTATTAACAAAACTCGTCTCATCTTTTCTTCAGTGATTCAATATCAATTAACATGCAACGAGACTTATACGAGGGAATAGGAAATGAATTCCAGCCTAGTTTTCTAAGAGCAAATAACAAAAATTGTTTCTGTACAGATTCAATGCGACTAATGTATGTTTCTTGGTATGGAGCCCAAACAACAGAGCAATATTTGAGAATGGATCTTACGTACGTAACATAAAGTGTTTTGATAGTATATGGATCCTTAAAATCATAACTGAACCTTTTGATGAATCCTAACATATTATTTGCTTTGAGAATTGTTGCATTAAAATGATCTACAAAGGTCAGTTATGAATCAAGAATCACTCCTAAGTCTGTAATTTTATTGCATCTTTCAATTAACTGATTTCCTAGATTATACGTAAAATCATGTTGAGTAAGTTTTCTTGAATATGATATGATGTTACACTTTTTTATATTAATATCAAGCAGACTTTTAGCACACCATTTGTAGAAGACATCAATTTCACTCTGAAAATGTTGCAAATCTAACTCACTACAGATTTCCATATACAGTTTCATATCATCAGCATAGATAATAACGTTAAGATGATTTAATACAAGATTAACATCATCAACAAAAAGAATAAATAAAAGAGGACCTAAATGAGATCCCTGTGGAACTCCTGAAGTGACATTAACTGATCTAGAGATCTTTCCTTTGAAACGTACCTCCAGTGTTCTATCTGTCAGATGAGATTCGATCCATTTTAAAGGGTGATACGGTCAAAATATGGTCAAGGGAAAACGCGTGTAAATCGGTGAAATCGTTTATTTAAAAAATCAAATTAAATTTCTTTTTCAAGTTCAATTAGTATAAAATTCAGGAAAAATATTCAGTTAGGCTTCCGCTTTTCCAAATCCGAATTGCCGGGCCTTACGCTTGACCCCTGCCATCAGATTTTGTACAGCCACCTTGTCCACCTTCTTCGCCGCAGAAAGCCAGTTTGCCTTGAACTGCTGCTCGTCCTTAGCAGTTTTTTTGGTCTTCTTTAGGTTCCGCTTGACAATAGCCCAGTATTTCTCAATTGGGCGGAGCTCTGGCGTGTTGGGAGGGTTCTTGTCCTTGGGAACCACCTGCACGTTGTTGGCGGCGTACCACCTACATGGCCTTTTACCGTAATGGCAAGATGCCAAATCCGGCCAAAACAGTACGGAACAACCGTGTTTCTTCAGGAAAGGCAGCAGACGTTTATTCAAACACTCTTTCACGTAAATTTCTTGGTTGACAGTCCCGGAAGCTATGAAAATGCTGCTTTTCAAGCCACAGGTACAGATGGCTTGCCAAACCAGATATTTCTTTGCGAACTTTGACAGTTTCGTGTGCTTGAAAATATCTGCTACCTTTCCCTTCCTTTTGCCGTATAAACTCCTGTCCCGGAAGCTGCTTGTAGTCGGCTTTGACGTAGGTTTCGTCGTCCATTACCACGCAGTCAAACTTCGTCAGCATCGTCGTGTACAGCCTCCGGGATCGCGCTTTGGCCGTCGTATTTTTGTTTATCATCGCGATTTGGAGTCACTACCTTCTTGTAAGTCGATAGTCCGGCTCGTTTTTGGCTCTGATGCACGGTTGTAGACGATACACCCAGCTTATTTGCGGCATCTCGGAGAGATAGGTTAGGTTTCGCTTGAAAC